>VCAZ01000268.1:5000-45000 GCA_005784505.1 Bagarius yarrelli
CCTCAGCTACTCCCGTGCAATGATGCAGCTTATCTCTCGTCTCTGATTGGCTCTCGGTATTCTTCTTCTCTGGCTGTAAATCAGTCTGAATCCAACATGGCTGTCAGATGTGTGCGAAGAGCAGCTGAGCATGCTGGGTACAAGGGTGTGTGGTCCGTTATGCCATCAGGAATGCATGTTTTTCATTTATTCGCCGGTGTCTAGTGCCGCAATGCATGATGGGAGTAATTCAACTCCATACAGCAAATAACTACAGCAAAACTGAGACAAAAACCACTGAAGTACTGAAGTGTGTCGAGGAGTTGTGTAGGTAAAACATGACACACTGTTCATCTCGCAGTGACAATTAAACAAAAGCTTGTTAGGTTTATGATTTAAAGCAGCGGAGTGTAACTATAGTGCTGGGGGTTTTAGGGGACCCCTGGGGCAGAAATGTGTTACTGCCACTTTTTCCTTACAGAAAAAAAGACAGAAAATTAGAACATTTACACTTTTTCTCTACAGCAGCGGTGTCCAAACTCGGTCCTGGAGGGACGGGGTGTCCTGAAGAGTTTAGCTCCACACACCTACCTGTCAGTTTCAGGTCTACCCAGCAAGATCTGGATCCGTTGCTTCGGGTGTGTTTGATTAGTGTTGGAGCTAAACTCTGCAGGACACCCCGACCCTCCAGGACCGAGTTTGGACACCACTGATCTACACTAACACCGAACCCAGTTATCCTGTTACACAACACACAACCTGACATCAGGCTCGCGTGTCGTGTGTTACTCATGCCACAGCTGAGTGTTGAGTATTTGCTGTTGTTATATTACAAACCCATCATCATCAAACAGAAAGGAAAAAAAATCATCGGTTCTGCTCTTCATCCGTGTCCTACAAACTAAACACACTCACAAACATCACAACCAACTAGAGAATCAGAAAATCAAGGTGTCCAGAACTTCACTGATCTCACTCACGGTTATGGGTCCAAGCGCCAGATGTTCTGTTTCACCTGGTCTTTTCATTCCACATGTTCTGATCTCAAACTCTGCACACTTCCTTTGTGTTATGTTTGTGATGTTTTGGTGTGTGTGTGTGTTTGTAACATGTCCAGCAAGCGAGAACAGCTGCTTCATCACTTACAGCGGGTTTCTGTAATCACGTTAATAATAATAATAATGTCAGCAGTTCGGAGTTCCTCTCTCCGGTTCTTTTTTTGTGGTTCTGAGTTACCCTTTACCATAGTTCCTGTTTCTGTAGGTCAAAGGTCAAAGGTATTGCCGATGCTACCTCTGCCCACCCTGCCTACTTTCTGTTTTTATATTTCTTTTTCTTTCCTTGAAAAAAAGACAGATCTCATTGGTCCTCAGATGTGTCAGTGCTGTGACAGTAAGGGCGCCTGGGCCAATCACAGGCTTCCTCACACAATACCACCCTCAGCTGATCAGAGCTGTAAAGCAGAGAAATGATGTTTATGTAAACGGTGGTGGTGATGTCAGAGCTATGCGTGTGATTGGCTGAAAAAATGTCATTTTAGGGTTTAATGTATTGTGCGATTTTATTTGATGTTTTCAGGGTCAAAGGTCACCGGAATAACCAGTGTATTTAATGCCTCTTTTCTTATGCCCCCCATCCCCCCCATCCCCCTTCTCTCTCTTCTCGTTCTTTTTTCTGAGAGAGGTTGCCGGTGTGTTAAGTGTGTGTTGGGTGTTGACTGTGTGTTAAGACGTTGCCGTTCTGGTGTTGTGTGTGTTGAGAGTGGTCTGTTGTGTAGAGTGTGTGTTGAGTTAACGTGTTGCCGCTCTGGTGTGTGTGTGTGTGTGTGGTGTTATTTCCCCGGTGAAGAACTCCTGTAAACCTTGCAGTATTGAAACTCAGTGAACAAGGCATCTTAGACAAGCTGAAAAACAAGTGGTGGTACGATAAAGGGGAGTGTGGCACCAAGGACTCGGGCAGTAAGGTCAGTCCAGCGCCACATGTCCACACGTCCACGTCTCATCCTACTGACCTACACTGAGGAGCTCAACTCGAAATCAGAAACACACCGTTAAACTGCATTTCAGAAAAATACACAATAAATGTACTGTCTCATTTTTACCAGGTATCAGTATCGAACACCACCCTCTCTGACCACACCCCTCTGACCACACCCTCTCTGACCACACCCTTTCTGACCACACCCCTCTCTGACCACACCCTTCTGACCCCACCCTCTCTGACCCCACCCCTCTGACACTCCTAATTTAACTTTACCCCTTCACCCTTCCGAAGTTCCCAATCTGACTCCACTCCTTCGACTTCACCCCTCTGATTCCACCCCTCTGACTTTCCCGATCTGACTCCACCCCCTTGACTCCTCCAATCTGACTCCACCCCTCTCACTCCACTCCTCTGACTCTCCCAATCTGACTCCACCCCTATAATGCCTCTAATTCATCACTGCTTATAAGGTTATTACATAAACTCTGGTAGTGTGTGTGTGTGTGTGTGTGTGTGTGTGTGTACGCATGTGTCTGTTGTTGAGGCTTGTCTGTGTTTGAAATGTGAAGCTGTTCGATAGATCAGCTGATCATGTTGGTGTCCTGCAATGAGTTTTGAGAGCTGTGAAGTTTTCAGCAGTAGTTCAGTGAGGGGAATAACATCCACTTTCTTCATCATCATCATCATCATCATCAATCATCTTCATCACTGCTTTTTTCCATCACCTTCATTATCTTTATTATCTTTAGTCCATTTATCATCCTATTTTTCAGCACTTTTTATAGTTTTATAATCTTCATCTTCATTTTTTTCATGCCATCGTGAAAATCCTGTCAGTCTGACCTTTTAAGAGCTGTGCTACTGAATGCTGACCTCTTATAGGACAGTGTTGGGGTGTGTGTATGCGTGCGTGTGTGTGTGTGTGTGTTTGGGGGAAAGTGGTGGCTCATGGTTAGGTTGTTGGACTGCCAACCCGAAGACTGTGGGTTCGATTCCCAGCTTTACCATGCCACCACTGCTGGGCCCCTGAGTGAGGCCCTTCACCCTCCAATTGCTCAGTTGAATAAATGAGATAAATGTCAGTCACTCTGGATAAGTGCATCTACCAAACGCTGTAAATGTTTGTGTTTGTGCAAATTAGACCTCGGACTACAAATCTAACTTTTTGATTATGGTTTAAAATCCAATCTAACTACCCCACTGTCTGAGTTACAGTAGCAGATCTCTGAAATCGGAATCTCCAAATTGAGCAGCACATCTAACCAATTCAGATACCTGGTCCTACTGTCCAATCCACGTCACACCAAAAGTCACACCAAAGTTCCAAACAGCCCAAACCCACTGGTCCGAATCTGCTTTCTTTTCCGAATGAGGTCCAATCAGTGTTCACAGCTTGTCTAATGAATCCAGCTCCTTTCAGATTAGATCTGCTTTAGATTAGATTTTGTTTTTTTTATCTTGGTATTAAATCAGAGACAACTTTTTTTTGGTCTAAATTAGATTAAAGTCCTGATCAGACTGTTGGGTACAAAAAACGTAAAGCTGCTGTCTGCAAACACACACTTCCTGTTTAACAGAATCTGTGCATTTCCACTTCCTGTTTAACAGAATCTGTGCATTTCCACTTCCTGTTTGTGAAGAGGAAGCTAGATACAGGGTGTGAGGGGTCATTTGTATCCACACACCTGCTCCTGTAAAGCAGTGTGTCTCCCCGTGTGTGTGTGTGTGTGTGTGTATGTGTGTATGTGCGCCGCAGGATAAGACAAGTGCGCTGAGTCTTAGTAACGTGGCTGGGGTGTTTTACATCTTGGTCGGTGGTCTGGGTCTCGCTATGACGGTGGCGCTGGTGGAGTTCTGTTATAAATCCAATCAGGAGACCAAACATCTTCGACTGCTAAATCCGGCGCCGAACCTGAAACCCGCTGCTGCTGCGACCGGTACTCAGGCCTTCACCACCTACAGACAGGGTTACAACGTCTACGGCACAGAGAGCGTCAGGATCTAAAGCTGGTCACGTGTGTATCATAGAGGAGCGTATGTAGTTTTACTCTAATGGTGTCCTGTCATACACACAACCTCTGATTCTCTTACACAGCTTTTGTTTTTCTCTAAAACAGATGAAATTTCTCTGTGTCTTCCAGGTGGTCCGATTCTCAGCGACTGGTTTAAACCGCTTTAAACTGGCCCCGCCCACCACTTTACTCTCCTCCGTCTAATCTGCCGTAACCGTAGTGACTGCACTCAGCTATCGCTCGGATCACTCCACAGTATCTCCCGGTGCCTTACAGAAAAAAACAATAACAGAGCTTCCTCCTCAATCCACACACTTCCTCCAGACTTCCTGTCTAATCCACAGTGCTTCCTGTTTATTCACTGTATTCTCACGCTGTATCTGTCCACTTCCTCTACCTCTCATCATCCGTCTGAAGACTCGGATCACCTGGTCTCCACTCGGAAATTCACTGCAGAACCTTTTACCCTCTAAACCCCTCACCAGTCCTGCAGCAGAGGTCACGACCTGCAGAGAGAATCTGCTCTCCAGAACGGCAGTCAGATCTTCTTCAGTCCAGAGCTTTTCATCAACTAAGCATTTCATCCAGTTCTTCATGTCTAGGA
Organism: Bagarius yarrelli; assembly: GCA_005784505.1. NCBI lineage: Eukaryota > Metazoa > Chordata > Actinopteri > Siluriformes > Sisoridae > Bagarius > Bagarius yarrelli. Next base: position 9,579 of record VCAZ01000268.1, read on the forward strand.
ACCGCATGTCAACTGTAGAAGGTCAAAGGTCATCTTATTAGTTTTTTTCTAAGAAAAGCCTGGAATCCCCTGCATGAGCACCTGTGCTATTTTAATCATTTGTGTAAATCAGGTCAGACAGACAGACAGTTTATAAAAAATGATATTTAAAGCTTTTACTGTTTAAATTCATAGATTTATTAAAGAATAAAAAAGAAGCACGTCACAAATCAGTGTGTCTCATTTTGCGGTAGTAAAGCTGCAGTTCCACATTTCACCAGTCGGTGGTGCTGTTTCTCCAATTCATCTTCTTCATCATCATCATCATCATCATCAGAGATTACTGTCATTTATTCAGAAACTTCATGATCCCATCAAAGTAATTGTGTGTGTGTGTGTGTGTGTGTGTGTGTGTGTGTGTGTGTGTGTTAAAGCAGGTTAAAGCTAAAAAGCAGGTAAATCCGGAGTCTATAATGAAGAATCCGGTGAGGATCGATACATTAACACACTCATTAACACACACTGATAATTTTACTCCCCATCAGTCAAGTTTACACACACCGTCCGCCGTCTGAGTAGATGTGCGAAAAAAGTGTAAAAAAAAAAACCCTTTGTAAAATAAACAAAAGTTCACATCTTTGTGTCATTTGCTTATTTGGACAGACAGACAGACAGAGAGACATAACAGACAGTAAGGAAAACAGCAGCCATTGGATTAAAGGTGTTTATTATAGAATGTGAGACAGTTTACAGTGTAACACACACAGTTGTGTAGCTGATTAACAAAAACTCACACAGTGCAATAGAACATACAAACTACACTGTTACACATCATTTATACATATTAATACACACACGTAGCACCATTGGAGAACACACACTGACTCACACACTTCTTCACACACTCACTCACTCACACTAGTTTAGAAATGTGTGTTAGAAATTTAAACATCCTTTACATTTAATTGTTTAAAATCAACATTTATAAAAACTGTTTTAAATTGCTCTGTGTGTGGTGTGTGTGTGTGTGTGTGTGTGTGTAATGAATGAGAAAGAGAGAAAGAAAGTCTGAGAGACAGATGAAGACAGACAGAGTCCTGGAGATGGTTTATAAGAAGAACGGACAGGTGCAGTTGTGATGAAGACATAATGCAGGAGAGGCTCCGCCCCTGCCCTGTGCTGATTGGTTAACAGTTTAATGTTTAGATGTCACTCTGTGTGAGTCGGTTAATCTCACTGGGTTGTTTACGCACTCTGTTGGGTTTTTTTATGGTCCACGTTAGCGGAAACCCCATGGACACGGTCGCCGTGACAACGCAACAGCCAGAGCAGCGGCACGCATCAGAGAGGACACGTGTTGCCTGGCAACGCTGCGCCTAGCAACAGCACACCTAACGACGCTGCCCCTAGCAACGGATCCCCTTACTGCCGAGAAACCTCAGAACAGCGTAGTTATAGGTGGTGGCTATGATATACAGGATCTACAGAGACAGAGAGACACAGAGACAGAGAGAGAGAGAGAGACAGAAAAACGAGAGGGAGAGAGAGAAAGAGAGAGAGAAGGGGGGAAATAGAAGTGGGGGGCAAAAGTGACATAAGGACAAGACAAAGTGAGAAAGAGACCATAGAGAGAGGGAGAAAGACAGGAGTGAGAAAAAGACAGGGGTAAGAGAGACCCAGGGGTGAGAGAGAGACAGAAGTGTGAGAGAGAGACAGGAGTGAGAGAGACGAAAGTGAGGGATACAGGAATCAGGGAGGGCAGGTCCAGGTTAGAGGTGAAAGGTCACTTACTAGGCCGAGCAGTGTGGCTCCAGCTCCAGTGAAGGCGGTGATATAAAGGTCATAGGTCATGTAAAACTGAACACACACAACACAGGAGATCTCACACACACTCGTATACACAGGACAGAGTTGCTGTGTGTGTGTGTGTGTGTGTGTTTACCTCTGGTTCCTTGCAGATGTTGGCCATGGTCATGCCACACACTTTACCTGGTGTAGCTTTCCAGGGGAGCAGACCTACACACACACACACACACACACACACAAACATTGATGCACAGCAATAATCTGTGTTAGATGTTTACAGTTAAAGCTCAGGTCCACACACACCGAACTGCCGCGGGTCCACACACACCCAGCCGTGCTGGTTGAGACTGGTGGTGGTCTCAGACAGGATGTGGACGGTGTGACACGTCGCCGCCATGTTGAACAGAAAGTAGACGGGAATCAGAGAGAAGGCGAACACCACCAACCATATGACCGCCAACACACAGGTTACGATGAGGAACTACACCAAGAGACATGGAACATTACAACCACGCTGGCTTACACACACACACACACACACACACACACTCACGGTGAGGCTGAGGCAGCGGCTGAACTTGGTGCTCCGGAATTCTCCGAACGTTTGCTTGACGGCGCTCGTGGTGTAAAATCCCTCAGCCAGCAACAGAATCCCGTACAGGAAGAAGAACGACGCCAGACCATAAATCACATACTGAAAATATTTCATACTGCACACACACACACACACACACACACACACACAGGTTAACACTATTTATTTTACTCTGTGTGTGTGTGTGGGTGTGGACACTTACAAGTCGGCGAGCACCTCGAAGTCATGCTCAGCACGGGCGAAGTGTGTTTGGACAAGTGTGTGTGTGTGTGTGAGCGCCTCGTGTGCTCCGCCGCAGAAGAGTGCGACTCCAGCGTAACACAGCAGCGTGGCGCACAGAGTGATGTATGGCACAGCGCCAAGGCAACGCACACAGCTGTCATAGCAACCTGAGGGCGAGGAACACACCAGCGCACACAACACACACACCACACACAACACACACACACACATCAGGGTCACACACTCTCACAACTCACACACACACATCAGGGTAACACACTCTCACGCCAAATACACACACACATCTGGGTCACACACTCTCACAACTCACACAACACACACACATCACACAACACACACACATCACACAACACACACATCAGGGTCACACACTCTCACAACTCACACAACACACACATACACATCCGGGTCACACACTCACACAAAGTCAAAAAAGGCTTTATTGGCATGACCATATCTCACAACTCACACAACACACACACATCACACAACACACACACACATCAGTGTCACACACTCTCACAACATACACACACACAACACACATCAGGGTCACACACTCTCACAACTCACACAACACATCACACAACACACACACATCAGGGTCACACACACAACATACACACACACACACATCAGGGTCACACACTCTCACAACATACACATCAGGGTCACACACAACTCACACAACACACATCAGGGTCACACACTCTCACACAACACACGCATGAAGGTTACACACACTCACAACACACACTCACGACACACATTCACAACACACACATCAAGGTCACACAAAAATTACATACATATACACTAATTCCACACACACCCACATCCAGATCACACAAACACACACACACAAAGTCTCAGTCAGTGTGTGTAAATGTGGATTAGATGATTAGCAGCTCAGCATCGCACAGCCAATAACAACCGCCTCAGTTCCCAGAATGCCGAGTGTGAGTGTGTGAGCTAAGTCTCTGGGCTCAGAGTGCTAGCGGGTGCTAATGTTAGCTTTAGCGTTAGCACTGGACTAGCACGGACCTAAAACTTTACACAGCCAGGGCTGCTTGATGGGGAACATCTTCAGATCCTACTCCACTTGAGCTAAACACCAGAACCTTCTCAATCCTGCGCTTCTTCTTCTAAACTGAGGACAGTCTCTCCAGAGCTCTAGAACAGCTACACGTCCCCGTCTGCTGACAAGATGCTCCAGACACCCCGAAGAACCTTCTGGATTCTGACTCAAAGTGGCTTTAAAAGAACTTTAGACTGGTCCAGAAGAACAGGAGAATATTTCAGACTCTACACTGATGCTTCTGAGGCCATAAGAACAGTCTCATCTCCCGCCTTGGCTCTGCTCCAGAACTGCTGAAGGTGTTCCAGATGTTTTCATATGGTCCTGATGCACCAGAGTCGACTGCACCGTGACGCCAGATGTTCCAGACTCAAAAAAATCATTGATCAGGAGTGAGATGTGTCCTGCTGTCTCATCACTGACTCTACACCTCCATCTCATCCCTCTATCCCTCCCTCCTGACAGGGTGGAGCTTAAGGTTTGTGTGTGTGTGTGTGTGTGTGTGTGTGTGTAAAGCTTTACTGTGTGATCAACAATAGCCTTTCTTTCTGAACCATGTACAAAGACCAATTGTGTTATACAGTAAACAACAAACACACACACACACACACACACACACACACACACACACAAACACACACAAGTAAGCTACACCACTTCTCCAGCACAGACAGGCTCACACTGGCACCAAGAGGTCATAATGAGGTCAAGGTTACATCAGGACTTTGTGTGTGTGTGTGTGTGTGTGTGTGTGTGTGTGTGTGTGGTGTGTTGTGGTATAAAGAGATTGCTGTTTCATTATATAATTGCAAATGTTTTAGCTTCATTACACCCATGTGGACACATGTCACACACGCATCAGACTTTTATTCATCTTACAACAGTAAAATTAATTATGAACCAATCACACACCAGTCACACACTAATTACACATTAATCACACACTAATCACACACCAACACACACTAATCACCCATAAATTAAACACCAATAACACAACACTTACAGACTAATCACACACCAAGCACACACAAATCACCCACTAATCACACACTAATCACACCCACCACACACTAATCACCTACCAATCACCTATTATTCACACTCACCACACACTAATCACACACCAATCACCTATTAATCACACACATCACACACTAATTACACACCAACACACACCAATCGCTCACTTATTACACACTTATCCCCAGCCAATCCCACACTAACACACATCAACAAACACCAATCACACACTAATCACCCATAAATTACACACCAACTGATCCACTGATCACACACTAATCAAACACCACTCACACATCAATCATACACAATTTACCCACCAATCACATAATAATCACACACTAATCATACTTTAATCAAACACTAATCACACAACAATTACACAGCAATCACACATAAACCATACAGCAATCACACACTAATCACAAACCAAACACACACCAATTACACATCAGCACAAACTAATCATACGCCAATACTATACTAATCACACACTAATCACACACCAATCACACAATAATCACACACTAATCATACTTTAATCACACACCAATAACACACTAATCACACATAAATCACACAGCAAATACACATCAATCACACACTAATCACAAACCAAACACAAGCCAATACCATAGTAATCACACACCAATTATACATCAATCACACACTAATCACACACTTATCATACACTAATCACACACCAATTACACGCTAATCACATACTAATCACAGGCCAATTACACGCTAATTACACACTATTATACACTAATCACATATTAATGACAAACCAATCACACACCGATTAAACATTATTCACACACGTATCACACACCAGTCACATGACTGACCCTGGGTATGTGAGACACTTCAAGTTTCAGTTTTATGTCTGATTAATACACAGCACTCACACTGGAGACTCCTTACACACAGAGCCTGATGGCCAATCAGAGCAGAGAACTCAGCAGCTCTCCTCAGTCGATCACAACATTTTGATTGACAACCTGTGTGAGAGGCGGAGGTCGTCACCTTAAAAACCCTAAATGACCTTTAACCCTGAACACACACGAGTGTGTATGAACATCATTACTGTATAATGTAGTGTAATCATCAGTGTTACTGAGCTCAATAATAAAACCCTATCATAAACTCTGAGACACACACACACACCTGTCATTATACATCAACACACACATACCCTAATCATTATACATTAACACACACACACACACACACACACCTGTCATTATACATCAACACACACATACCCTAATCATTATACATTAACACACACACCTGTCATTATACATCAACACATATACCCACATACCCTAATCATTATACATTAACACACACACACACCTGTAATTATACATCAACACACACATACCCTAATCATTATACATTAACACACACACACACACACCTGTAATTATACATCAACACACACATACCCTAATCATTATACATTAACACACACACACACACACCTGTAATTATACATCAACACACACATACCCTAATCATTATACATTAACACACACACACACACACCTGTCATTATACATCAACACACATACCCTAATCATTATACATTAACACACACACACACACACATACCACACACACACACACACACACACACCTGTCATTATACATTAACACATATACACACATTTGCCCCAATCGTTGTACATTAACACACACACACACACACACACACACTGTCTGCATTAATTACAAAAATAATAATACAAGCTCTTGTGTATATATTAAAGCGGACTTACCCATGTGTGTCGGCGTGTGTGTGTTCTTGTGTGTGTGTGTGTAATTGTGTGTGTATTAGAGGGCGGTGGTCCGAGGGGTTTCGCTGCTCGGCTGTCTGTGATGTGGTGATAAAGTGACTCTCACACTCCTCTCCACATTTATTGTTCTCACTCATGCTTTTGTTTCCAAAACAATAAACAGACCCTCAGCGTGCACACACCACACACACACACACACACACACACACACACGGGACTTGGGGCAGATCTTAAAGCCACAGCGTTCTCTTAAATGATATTTTATGTGAGATTCATGAAGCTAATCTGTGTGTAACTGATGATGATGATCGTCCTTTTTGTCAGCGTGAGATTCGGAGTTCATCTGTGTCTCCACTCCTCCATCATCTTCCTCCACCTAGATTTATCTTCTACATCCTATTCACTCGTGTCCTTATTTATCACAGTCTTCTGTCTGTGGCTTTATGTCCAACATCTGTCTGCTGTCCATAACATCTCAATCTGTCCTTTTTGTCCCCGAGATGTCTGATGTGCTTGTTCTTTATCCTCTGCAACCTCATCACTACCAAAGAGAACCTCAACATCTTCAGCTCTGCTACCTCCAACGTTGCCTCGTGTCTCTTCCTCAGTGTCTTTTACACTTTGCTTTTGATTATCACTGATATTCTTCTGTCACACATCAGTTCTAAAACATTTCTCCACCCATTCCAACCTGACTGCACTCATTTCTCCACCTCTTTTCCAGCCTGTCTGATACACTGGACCGCTGTAACCATGTACCTAAACTTCTATACCTTCTTCACCTCTTCACCCTGTAATCTCACCCTTTCACTTCCCTCAGTTTCTTTCACACGCATGTATTCTGTCTTTTTCTCCTCTCTCCAGATCTCCAGGTTTTCCTCCACCTGCTCTTTGCTCTCATTACACATCACAAAATCATCTGCATACATCATTGTCCAAGGGGATTCCTGTCTGACCTCCTCTGTCAACCAGTCCATCATCATAGCAAACAAGAAGGGGCTCAGAGTCGCTCCCTGATGCACTCCCACTTCCACTTTAAACTCCTCTGTCTGACCTCCTGAACACCTCACCACTATTATGCTCCTTTCATAAATGTCCTACAGAATCCCTATTCTCAAGCCAACAATCTTTCCTAACACATCTTCTGCCTCCTTCCACCAACATTAGCCCAATTTCTGCCCACACAGTGCTGCTGGTGGTCTTTGTTAACCCGGGACTCGACCCGATCCGGTATAAGAATTCAAAGAATTGGTTTTTTTGCATTCTTATTTATACAATGTTTTTTTACACCAGATGCCTATTTTGACTCCTATAACCTATTTATCCCAGCTGTCCTTGGGTGAAGGTCAGGGGTCACCCTGGACAGATCACCAGTCCATCACTGGAACACATACAGACAAACAACCACACACACACACACACACACACACACGCTCTTCTGTGAACTTTTAGCAAGACTGTAAATAGTCTCTCTCTCTCTCTCTCTCTCTCTCTCTCTCTCTCTCTCTGTCTCTTTCTTCTCTTTCTTTCTCTGTCTGTCTCTCTCTCTCTTTCTCTCTCTGTCTGTCTGTCTGTCTCTCTCTTTCTCTCTCTCTCTGTCCTCTGTTCTTTCTTTCTCCTCTCTGTCTCTCTCTGTCTCTCTCTCTGTCTTTTGTCCTCTTCTCTCGCCTCTCCTCTCCTTGCCTCCCTTCTCTCTCTCTTCCTCTCCTCTCTGTCCTCTCTCTCTCTGTCTCTGTCTGTCTCTCTCGCTCTCTCTCTCTCTCACCTCTTATTCTCGTTCTTTCTCTCTCTGTCTCTCTCCTCTGTCTGTCTCTGTCTTTCTTTCTCTTTGTCTCTCTCAGTTTTGAGTCTTGCATCTTTCCTCTTAAAGAAGAATAAAGAATCACAAAAGCGAATGATGGGTTTCCTGCTAGAAGCAAGAGATTTTAAGATTTTTCTTTGCAGTATGTAGTAATGGTGTGTGTGTGTGTGTGTGTGTCTTGGCACAGATTTGATAGTGTGATTCTGAAACAAAGGCACATTGATCCCAAACAAGCACAGCTGGGTGAGAAGAGAGGAGACACACACACACACACACACACACAACACAGTGACAAACAATAGTGTGTGTGTGTTGTTGGGTTTTTTTTTGTAGTATACTTGTAATGTTTCTTACATCTCAAAAATATATGCCTTAAATAAAAAACACACACACAGACACACACACACAGACACACACAACACCACACACACATATGCAGAAAGAACCAGACTGACACAACAGCTGTAAGCAAACAGAATATTTACTGCAAATCTGAGGATCAGCATGTGGACAGAGTATAAAAGAGAGAGAGAGAGAGAGAGAGAGAGAGAGAGAGCATAGACATAGATAGAGTGTGAGAGAGACAGAGATCGATAGACAGACAGAAAGAGAGAGAGAGACATATAGAGAAAGAATGAGAGAGAAAACGAAGAGAGATGGACAGAGATAGACAGAGAAAGAGACAGAGACAGGGGGACAGTGTGGAGAGACAGACAGAAAAAGAGAGACAGAGATAGAGAGAGACAGTGTGGACAGAAGACAGAGAGACAGTATACTTCATTTAAAAAGGCTTTTAACTATGTACAGTCCTCACTGAGAGACGATCCGTCTGCTGGTTCAGAAAGAATTTCATGTAGAAAATTTGGCACAACTTTTATGTCCATTGCTTAAAAAAGAAACTGCGACGTTAGCGATGGAGACGCCCAGCGGCGAGGAGTGATGATGTCACTGCTAGCATAACTTATCCAATTAAACCTATATATACAATGTTGAGTGCACTACACACGAGGTTTATTTATTATTATAAGTAACGATGCCTCACTCACACACCCACACACACACACACACACACACCACACACACACACACACACACACACACACAGCCCTGTATCGATTATACATTCCAAACATATATGTTTCTTTCAAAAGGAAACGAATAAAAGATAGCGAGCTAAAAAGAGGGTCTCTCACTCTCTCACACACACCACACACACACACACACACACACACACACACCAAATAAGGAACAGTATCAGCATGATAAGGAAATCCATGAGAATTCTGAGATAAAACGCTGAAACTACACCCCCCCCCCACCACACACAGTGTGTTAATAACATGTTATGGTTTGACGCTGCAGGTTCAACATGTGATATAAACTTACCTAAGCCTAACCATGAGTGTGTGTGTGTGTGTGTGTGTGTGTAAACCCTCTCTCTCTCCCGCTCTCAGACACACACATACACACTTTATACCTAACCGGCTGATAATAATTTGTAATAAATAAAGTCTCGATCCCTTTAAAAGATAAAGAATTAATGATAATAAAGTTTTAAACATCGATAAAAACAAACTTCTCTAATAATGTACACAGAAATCTTACTATTATAACAGACATTATTATTCATTATTATTATTATTATATAGATGATGATGAAGATGATGGTGATGATGATAATGATGATGAAGAGTGTCTCAGTGGTTCCAGCTGTTCCGCGCCGTTCCGGTTTGATTGTCTGTTCAAAGAGGCTTTTGAGCGCCATCTCCTGTTCACACCAGGTACTGCAGCAGGATAAACGCCAGCCCTGTGGTTCGTGTGTGTGTGTGTGTGTGTGTGTGTGTAAGTGTTAAAGTGTAAAAGTGTGTGTTTGCGTTGTGTTTAAAATAAATACAAAAATCACCTTAATCTGAAGCACATAAAATGAATAATTAAGACGTATGAGATTATAATTAAAGCTATGAGTGCTAACTCCGCCCCTTATCTTACCTTAAACCAATCAGAACTTTACACATCAGATGGAGCAGCTACAGATCTACAATTCTTAGTCATTTACATTCAGAGTGTGTGTTTGTTAGTAGGCTAGAGCATGTTGGGGTGTATCAGTGTGTTTTCCGTGTTCTAAACCAATCATCATTCCCTCTGTGCTGCAAAGGGGGACGAACACGGACGTCTCTCTGTCTGGAGTGAGACAGGAGGTGTAAATCGCAGGGTTTTAACAACACACTGACCTACTGGACAACCCCCCCAGCTGACTACTACCGATTAAAAAGAACGGCTGTGGAAGAGCGCTATCAAGCGTCGTTAGCAACGTCGGTAGAAAATTGTGTGTGTAAAGAAGTAGAACTAATTAAGTAGCTTAGCATAATTACAATAATCGTAAATCTGTATAAAATGTAGGCAAAAAACATTCCGTAAGATAAGTGTGTTTCCTCTGAGATACACAATAAAGACGTGAGAGAATGTAAGAAAGCGTTTCTACAGCTAATCTACGCTGATGTCACGCGTCACCGATGCTTCTTTTTGCCAGCTCGGCACTTACACAGTAGAGACTTCAATCTTTCGGACAAATTTGTATCCGGCGGTTTGTACTGGTTAGACCATGGACATGCGTGTGTGTGTGTGTGTGTGTTTTAGCTGCTTTTAAAACCAGTTCTAGCATGTGTTGTTATACTCTGGTTGTGGAGTGTGTGTGCGGCAGGCCGGCGTTGTTGTATCCATGTGTAAAGGTGTTGTAGGGGTGCATGCTGGGAAACCCCATCAGCGAGCTTGGTGTCATGGAAACCGAGTCTGGAGTCATGTTCACACTGTTGGGTGTCATGGTAACCGAGTCGGGGGACATAAGCGGGACATCGTCCGGCGAGCGACGCAGGGTGAGCGTGTAATCTCTTGGAGACGATCTTGCATCTTTCTCGCAGGGTGTGGCCTGGTGACGAGGAGGCGTTGGCTGTCTTGGAGGGGGCGTGGCTTGTCGGCTGCGTTTATCCTTGCGGTAGTAGAGAGCGGCGAATGCCAGGACGTTGAGGAAAAGCAGCGAGGCTCCAACGGCAATGGTGACGCTGAGCTCGGTGGAATAATCGCGAGGATTGGCGATGACGAGTGGACCGGGCCGTCTGGGAGGGCGTGGTCCGGTGGGAGTGGCCTGTGCAGGAGGGAGTGGAGAACGTGTAGTGGTGGTGGAGGTGTAATGGAACATGTCATTCAGGTTGTATAGGTGAGGAACCAGGTGCTTCCAGAAAGCCACTTTAGTGGCACGGTAATGATCTCGTACTCTGGGTTTCAGACCAATGTGTAGGTAGAGCTGATCCTCAGGACTGTACTTAGACCAGGACACCTCCTCAAAACGGTTCGCTTTCGTATGGATGAACTTTGTGTCTTGGGGTACGGGTTTATTTGGGTCTCTAAGGGGAAAGAGAGACAGACGGACGGAGACATGCAAAGAGACAGGCAGAGAAAAAAAGGAATCAGATCACGACTCAAACATACCTGAACCTGTCAGTGTTAAAAGGGTGTGTCTGTATCAGGGGGTGTGTCTGTATGAGGGGTGTGTATACCTGAGGGGTGTGTCTGTATCAGGGGTGTCTATTTGAGGGGTGTGTCTATCTGAGAGGTGTGTTGACAGAGGGGTGTGTTTATCCAAAAGGTCTGTCTATAGAGAGGTGTGTCTATCTGGGGGGGGGGTGTTTTTAGAGGGGTGTATTTATCTGAATGGTGTGTTTATCTTAGGGGTGTGTTTATAGAGGGGTGCAGTTATCTGAGGGGTGTGTCTTCATAGGGGTGTGTTTATAGAGGGGTGTGTTTATAGAGGGGTGGTGTTATCTGAGGGGTGTGTCTTTAGAGGGGTGTGTTTATAGAGGGGTGTGTTTGTATAGAGGGGTGCAGTTATCTGAGGGGCGTGTCTTTAGAGGGTGTGTTTATAGAGGGGTGTGTTTATAGAGCTGTGTGTTTATCTGAGGGGCGTGTCTAGAGAGGAGTGTGTTTATTACCCAGTCTTGGCGAAGTTGGTCCAGTACGTCATGACAACGGCACTCAGCATGATGTCATTGCGTGAAAAGTTGCAGGGGAAAAGTTCTGTAGGTCCGATGAGCGGAATTCCAAACACATATGGGATCTCATCTCCGTGGGCGGAGTCAGCCCACGCCGGCTTCATTGGACTTTGGCAGTGGTGATAAAATGCGTAGAAGAACGTCGGCGAACCGTAACGCGCGTGCAAATCTGCAGTAACCATAGCAGGCTCTACCCACTGGTGATCCGTGAACATGGCAACGAGTGTTTTGCGTCGTGTTTCGGGATTGTCGCGATCCGCCCAATCCGTGTACATGAACTTAATGGTCTCGCGCAGTGTGTCTTTGCCCTCCGGATAACCGTACAGACCGTCCACAAAGTCAGAAACAGCAAAGTCAAAGTCAGACCCAGAAACTCCGCCTTCCTCTGGCTCAACCACTCCCTCTACAAAGCGAAGTCCCTCCCCTTGGTTAACACCCAGCATGATGTCGTAGTTAAGGAATTCTCCCTGCTCCATTAGCACTTCCGGGTCGTCAGGAATGAGGTCGCCGTCGATCACCGGTCCAAAGGCCACGTGGAAGCGAGCGGGCTGAATGTCCTGCTCCACCAACTCCCGGTAGCTCCGCTTCTGCATACACAGCACCAAATCCTACACACACACACACACACACACGCACACACATGCTACTACTGCAATAAAACGCAAATAAGCAAACAAAGGTGAAGGTGTAAAACTCACTTGAGTATCAAGCACGTTACAGCCCACTCGCTCGGCCAACATGCGAGTGTATTTCACTGGCTGATAATTTACTGACCAACTGGACAGCGCTGAGCCACTCTGAATAATCGCTCTGTGGAACAGTCCTACAGACAGAGAGAGAGAGAGAGAGAGAGAGAGAGAGAGAGAGAGAGAGAGAGAGATACAGAGAGTAGAGAGGACAGAGAGGAGAGAGACGAGAGAGAGAGAAAGAGAGGGAGAGAGAGAGAAAAACAGAGAGAGAGAGACAGACAGACAAAGACAGACAGAGAGAGAGAAGGAAGAGAGAGAGAGAGAGAGAGAGAGAGACAGAGAGAGAGAGAGAAGAGAGAAACAGAGAGAGAGATACCAGAAGAGGACAGAGAGAGAGAGAGACGAGAGAGAGAGAGAGAGAGAGGAGAGAGAGAGCAGACAGAGAGAGAGGAGAGAGAACAGAGACAGAGAGAGAGACGAGAGAGAGAGAGACAGACAGACAGACAGTAGAGAGCAGATACAGAGAGAGAGAGAGGATATAGAGAGAGAGAGAGAGAGACAGAAGAGATAGACAACCGACAGAGAGACGAGAGAGACAGAGAGAAGAGAGAGAGATAGAGAAAGAGCGAGACAGAGAGAGAGAGAGAGAGACCAGAGGGAGAGAGAGAGAGCACAGAGAAAGAGAGTGGAGAGAGAGAGAGAGAGAGAGAGAGAGAGATAGAGAGAGAGAGAGAGAGACAGAGAGAGACCAGAGACAGACAGACAGACATAGAGAGAGACAGAGAGAGAGAAGAGAGAGATAGAAAAGAGAGAGAAAGAGATAGAGGAGAAGAGAGAAGAAGAGAGAGAGATAGAGAGAGCAGAGAGAGAAAAGAGAGAGAGAAGAGAGAGAGGAAAACAAGAGAGAGAGACAGACAGACGAGACAGACAAAGAGATAGAGACAGAAGAAGAGAGAGAGAGACCAGACAGACAGAGAGAGAGACAGACAGAGAAGAGAGAGAGAGAGAGAGAGAGAGAGAGAGAGAGAGAGAGAGAGAGACAGACAGAGAAGAGACAGAGAGAGAGAGAGAGAGAGAGGAGAGAGAGAGAGAGAAGAATAGAGAGAGAGAGAGACAGACAGACAGACAGATAGAGAGACAGAGAGATACAGAGAGAGAGAAAAAAGAGAGAGAGAGAGAGAGATAGACAGAGAGATAGGGACAGAGGAGAGAGAGAGGGAAAAGAGAGAGCGAGGAGAGAAGAGGACGCCACAAGATATGAGCAGGAGAGTAAGAACAGAGAGAAAGACGAGAAAAGGACAGACAGGAGAGAGAGACAGAGAGAAGACGAGGAGACAGAAAAACAGAGAGAGAACAGACAGACAGACAGACAGACAAAGACAGAGAGAGAGACAGCAAAAGAAAGACAGTATAATGAAAGCGAGAGAGAAACAATAAGAGAGAGAAACAGTTAGAAAGGAAAGAAGCAGCAAAAACAGCAGTGAGAGAGACACAAAAACAAAAGAGAGAAGAGAGCGAAATAAGAGAGTGAGGAATGAGAGAGAGACAGCGAGAAAAAGGAAAATGTACTTTCTTAATTCTTGAGATCTCTACAATAAATTACTTTGTGTAAGAGTGTGTGTGTGTGTGTGTGTGTGTGTGTGTGTGTGTGTGTGTTGTGTTTACCCTCTGAGTGGTGAGACAGTGTAAGCAAACTGACACACGATGCTCCGATTCCCGATCCGAACACAGTAACTCGACCCGGATCTCCTCCAAAATAACCGATGTTCTTATTGATCCAGCGAAGAGCCTGAATCTGATCCAACAGCCCGTAATTTCCTTTAGCAGCTTGATCACCAGTGCTCAGGAACCCTGCGAGAAACCCACACACACACACACACACACACACACACACACACACACACACACACACACACAGGTTAAAGGTGAGGGAGTGGATTTTCTCTTTTGTGCCTCAGGTAAAAACTCAGCATAGAATTGTGTCGAGTTTGGAAAATATTTTTGCAAGAAGCACAGTTCTTCAGTCACACACTGTGAGAGAGTGTGTGTGTGTGTGTGTGTGTGTGTGTGTGTGTGTTTAATGTAAGTGTGTGTGTTTTCATATACCCAACACTCCAATCCTGAAGTTGAGTGTGATGACGATGACGTTCCCGTAGCTCGCTAACACACTGCCATCCATGATGTTCCCGGTTCCGTCCATGTAGGATCCACCGTGAATAAACAGCATCACAGGCCACGGGTCCTCACGGGCATCACGCAACACTAAACAAACACACACACACACACACACACACACACACACCACACAACACACACACACACAACAAATGAACAAACAAACTAACTAACATGGTTCAGATCCCTACAGATCATCAGCTTTCATTACGTTACTTTTACTTCTAACGTGTGTGTGTGTGTGTGTGTGTGTGTGTGTGTGTGTGTGTGTGTGGGGCAGCTGATGTAAGAGATCAGAAACCCGACGACTCGGTAATTAAAGATCAAATAAATCCGTCAGAAATCAATATTTAAAAAATAATTAAAAATAAATGGAGTCAGTGATGAAACAGGAAGTACCGTCATCGTCCATGTCCTCCCCCGCCCGCTTGGGTCCTGCACACACACACACACACACACCACACACACACACACACACACACATACACGCATACAAACGACACACACGCACACACACGCACACACACACAGTAATGAAGACCACTGGTGTTTGAGTGCCACAACTGAAAATTTATTGTTGTGTAGTTCTGTGTGTGTATGTGTGTGTGTGTGTGTACCAGTCGGTTTGTGTAAGTGTGTGTGATTTTGCATGCGTATGTGTGTGAGTTTGTGCTTGTAAAAGGGGGTTTGTGTGTGTGTAGGTTTGAATGTGTGTGTGTGTGTGTGTGTGCATGTGTATGTGTGTGTGTGTGGGGGGGGGGGTTTTGCAGGTGTGTGTGTGTATGTGTGTGTCTGTGTGTGTGCTCACCCGCTCTCTCTCCCGTGTGGGGACGTAAAGGTTAAGGTAGAGACAGTCCTCGCTCTGCTCCTGCAGGTACGTTGCCATGGTGTCGAGGTTAAAGGTCGCCCACACCGGCGCGGTGATGTCATGCACGTTTCCGCGAGCGCTCTGAGGACACACAGGGGCAAAACGTGTGGCGTTACGCACGCCTCCCCACGCGGCCGGGGGTTCTGAGGCTGCAAATCTCCGCACTCCGATGGGTGGGGCTGCAAAAGGCACACCCAGGTACTGGTCCACGGGGCGGAGCCCTTCTGTCGCCACGGCGATGCGCATCCCGCGTAGCCGACCCTGAGCGGTGTTCACTGTGGGATGGAAGGTCACAGCCGTCGCGCCGTAGAGACGAGCCACCACGGCAGCCATAACACCAAGGCAAAGGTCAAAGGTCGCCTGAGCAAGTGTGTGTCCAACATGGTCATTTACACACACAGTCTAACAGTCTGTCACTCACAAACACACGCAACGTGTTTTTTCTCAGCCTCCTACAACACACTCATGCACACACACACACACACACACACACACACACAAACACACACTGAATGCTGTTACACTCCGCCTCTCAGCCAGGTGGCTTTTGTATGGATGATGCCATTGGTTGGGGAAGCTCCGCCTATTTCACAGTGCAAATGCCATCACACTCGGTGCACACCTAAACACACACACAAACACACATACACACACACACACACACACATGTATTAATATATAACAGAAGGAAACTAACTGCTGTATCCACACACACCCACCTGCCTCAGAGAATCATAAAGAACTCCTCCATCTGTGGACGGTGTGTGTCGGGGCCTTCTTTTATATACCTGATCCCACAGACAGAACCTGCTGTGATTGGCTAGTGCTGCTGTGATGGACAGAAAAGAGACAGTATTTCCCTCCCACTCAGGAAACCCCCCCCAAGGGCCCAGGGCTAGATCACTATTATCATCAGCTCTAAACGTCATCACAAGTAGACTCTAAGACAACAGAGTGAGACAAAGTGTACAGTACAGAGTGAGACGAAGAGTGTACAGAGTGAGACAAGTGTACAGAGTGAGACGAGTGTACAGAGTGAGACAAGTGTACAGAGTGAGACAAGCGTACAGAGTGAGACGAGTGTGCTGTGTGAGACGAGTGTACAGAGTGGGACAAGTGTGTGGACTGTGTGTGACGAGTGTATACGAGTGTCTCTGTCTTTCTGCTGTCTTTGTTTCTCTCTCTCTTTTCTCTCATTTTTTATGTATCTCTCTCTCTCATCTCTTCTCTTTTCTTTTTTCTCTATCGTCCCCCTTTCTCTCTTTCTCCGTATCTGTCTTATCTTCTGTCTTTCCTTCTTCTGTTCCTCCTCTGTTTTCTTTCCTTCCTTTTGTACTCTTTCCTCTCCTCCGTCTTTCTCCTGTATCTTTCTCTCCTTGTCTTTCTCTCTCTTTCCTGTCTATCTTTCTCCTTGTCTCTTTCTCTCTCGCTGTCTCTTTCTCTCTCCTGTCTCTCTCTCTCTCGTCCTCATCTGTCTCTGTTTATTTCTCTCTCTCAACTGTCTCTCCTTCCTGTGCTCTTTCTTTCTCCTGTTCTTTCTCTTCTCTCCGTCTTTCTTCTGTCTGTTCTCATATTTCTCTCTTATTCTTCTCTCTTCGTCTCTCATGTATTTTCTCTATCTCTCTGTCTCTCTCTCTCTCTTCTAATGTTATCTCATTCTCTCTCCTTTTCTCTCTCATGTCTTCTGTTCTCTCTTCTTCTCCCTCTCTTTCTCCTTTGTATCTCTCCTGTCTCTCTCCGTATCTCTCTCCCTCTCTCCTCTCTGTCTCTCTAATTCGTCTCTCTCTCCTCTCTCTCTGTGTATTTTCTCTCTTCTCTCTCATGTCTCTCTCTTTCTCCTTCTTGTATCCTCACATCAGGCAGTGTCGGCGGCTCCACATATTTATAAAAGTCCACATTTACCAGGAGACAGGGAGAGGGGGGGTGAGAGTGGGGGTGCGGGGGGGGGCTGGGGGAGGTGTGTGTGTGTGTGTGTGTGTGGTGTGTGTGTGTTGTGTAACTGCGGGGACGGTGAGAGAGACTACAGTACGAGACGTGAATAGCAATGCGCTGGTCGTCTCCTCCTCTCTATCGCGCCTGCGGATGTTTATCTGATTGGAAAAGCACCGCTTACTTTACAAATCACATCTGAGGAGAGCGTGCTGCCTGGAGTGCACACGGTTTAGGAGGGTAGTGTGTGTCTGTGTGTGTGTGTGTGTGTGTGTGTGTGTGTGTGTGTGTGTGTGACACACACACACACAGACACACACAGGAAGCCAACAGATGGCCAAATCACCATGACAACTCTGAGACACGGCAGAAGGTGTTCTCACTGCTTCTTCTTATCATTCCACTACACACACACCCACACACACCCCACACACACACCTCACACACACACACACACACACATACACATGCATATCTAATAGAGGTCACTTCAAGTGTGTGTAATGTATGTGAGCAATCACACAAAGGTGTTCCTCCATTCATTCTGCTATTCTGATTGCTTTGCACACACACACACACACACACACACACACACACACAAGGTCACACACACACACACACACACACACACACACACACACTGAGAGGTCATAAATCATGTTTAACGTTGATATCATGCTTTAAAATACACCTCTAATATTACTGGACAATGAATGCTTTACATTACACACACACACACACACGAATACACACACACAGATACACACACTCTCACACACACACATACAGATACACGCTTTGGCGCACGCACTCGCTGCAGAATCATGTTATCCGGATATTTTTGGAATAAACCGATTAAGGTGTGAACCTGGTCATGCATTTACCGCGAGCAATGCGACGGCGCGCGCCATTTAAATCCTTTCCACCCACGCGTTATTAACCAGTCCCGAGCGCGTTATTAACGCTGCGTCCTGAAAAAGGGATCAGGGTTTATAACGCCGACGACGAAGACCAGAATGAGGACATGATGAAGAGAAAAAACCCAGCTGCGCTCCTCACCTGCCGGATGTCTCCGTCTCGCGCTCTCACCGTGCCGTGCTCTCATGTCACCCGCGCCGCGCGCCATGTTTTTTTCCTCCTCGGAGCTGGTTTTCGCAGCAAGAACCCTAAAAGATGATGAAGGAGACGGTGATGATGATGATGATGATGATGATAATGATGATCACTGTAAATGAAAATCCATGTCTCTTTTTTCTGGTGTGTGTAAAAGCGTAATGCGCGCGCACGCTGCAGATGCTCGCTCGCGGACGCCTGGCTCGGGAGCGCGCACTTTAGGTACTCTCCTCCGCGGGCGTTACCTAGCAACCAGGAAAGAGGAAAAAGGGGAGGATGCGGCGCGCGACCGCACCGGGGCGCTACGAAAAATTCGCAAAACATACACATTTTTCTCACACACACACACACACGCACACACACGCACAACGTAATAGAAAGCGTAATAGAATATAAAGTATAGAGTATAAGACTCTAAAAGGGTTGCGGTGAGAATGTTCATCATTTACTACATCTTTTTAGCCCCGCCCCCTGCTTTATGCGCATGTGTGTCCTACAATCGATTTAGACACGAAGTCTCTTTTATATGATGGCAAATTCTGACTCAAGGATGTAAAAAAGTCCTCGATTCTTCTTTACATTTATTTTTATTTATAAATGAACAAACAAAGGAGGGAAGTGGTTCAGGTGTTCGACTGCTGCTGGGAAGATCGTAGGTTCGAATCCCAGGATCACCAATGGGTTCCTGAGCATGACCCTCAACCCTCAAACGTTCAGCTGAATCAAACATATATTAAAAAATGTAATAAGGTACTAATATTTTGTTACAGTACTTAAGTATTTTTGGGAGAATCTGTACTTTACTTGGGTTTTTATATTTAAATTATCTGGTGTTTAGTTGGTTTAACTTTCCAATCAAAACCAGCCATTTTATTCTAGCAGGAGACACAGTTCCATTAGATGCTAAAAAAACAGATTTCCAGTAATTCTCCTCGCTTCATGATTTCACTATCAAAAGATTCATGCCCACATACCCGCTTCTTTATTCTACATTTAATATTTGAATATTCCTGAGGGTAAATTTTGGCCAGTTTACTTTCCATCAAGCAGAATTTTTGGAAGACATCATCCATCCATCCGTTGTCCATAGCCGCTTATTCTTAATCAGGGTCACAGGGATCTGCTGGAGTCTATCCCAACTGTCACTGTGTGAAAGTCAGGGGCCACCAGTCAATCACAAGGCCACACACAGACAAACACATCCACACACACTCACACTCACTCCTATGGATCACCAATCAATCTAACATACATATTTTTGGACTGTGAGAGGAAACCGGAGAACCCCGGAGTAAACACGCACACACACACACACACACACACACACACACACACACACACACACACAGGGAGAACATGTAAACTCCACACAGAAAGACCCCTGCAGGGGAATCGAACCCAGGACCTTCTTACTGTGAGGCAACAGTATTAAACACTAAACTAGCATGTTGCCCTTACAAGTTATGTTTGAAATTGTTTATATATTTATTCACATTAAACAGTTTGTTTTTTTAATAATAACAATTATTATTATATAATTATTAGACAAAACTCAAACAAGGTTAAAATTAAAGTCTTGCTGAAACTGTGTATAGAACAATTTAATAAAATATATTTTTCGTTTTTTAACTTTTACTTTTAATACTTAAAAATAAAAAAATAAAAAATTTCGGGTAAACAATATGTAAAATTAAATAGATTACAGATTCACCTGCTGCCGAATTGCAGAGATGAATAACTGCAGTGTGTGTGTGTGGGTGTGTGTGTGTGTGTGTGTGTTAAGATTTTGACACACAGACTTCCTAAATAAAACCAGGTTATAAATACGGAATCTATATAATACTATTAATTAAGTCTAATCAACATCTGTCAATCGTCAGATTGATTAATTTAAATATTGACAATATTTCGTGGGCGGTACTTCCAAACCGGAAGTTACATTGTGGCGGAAACCGGAAGCATGCACAGTAAACACAACGCCAGCGGCTAGCTAACAGTATTAATCACACTGGGAAGATCTCTCACAGACATTCTGCAGAACTTTAATTATGTGAAATAAACAGCACTTTAAATAAAATTAAGGTTCATTAAGACGCTAATGAATGATTGGAAGTGGCTGAAGGGACGGCACGGAGAACTCTTTCCTGAGGAAGTGCTACTTTCCCGGGGAGGACCGTAAACTCGAGCCCGGGGATTTGGTCGCGGCCTGTAGTAAAGCCAGCCCAGGCAGAGAGGTGAGGAAAGTTTCACATTAAAATTACAGTCCCTCTTATGCAAAGTGCGCCATTAATCATACAGAACACAGAACCCACACATACCGACTGCAATTCAGTTTCATTCTTCACTTATTGCTGTAACTATTTTGCCCCACAAAGTGCACAGGGAGGTTTGTGATTTTAGGATTCAGTATTAATGAAATGTAAAACTTTAATGAGAAGAAACTGTAACACGACATACACAACACGCTGAATGAAGCTGTTACCTTGCTGAATTATTGATTGCTGGATGTGCTGATTGGTTGATTGATTGATCAGTTTCCTGATAGTTTGATTGCTCTGTCTGTTCATTGGTCGAATGCTCTGTCAGCTGATTAATTATTTGATTGATTTTTTAAAAATTTGATTGCTCTGTCTGTTCATTGGTTAATTGCTCTGTTTGCTGATTGATGGGTTGATTGATTAGTTTCTCAATAGTTTGATTGCTCTGTCTGTTCATTGGTCGAATGCTCCGTCAGCTGATTGACTGTTTGTTGTCCAGGATGTCCGACTCGGACAGTGATGAGGATCAGGGCCGTCCCTTCCATTTGACAGGCTTCCTGTTTGGAAACATCAATGAAGATGGACAGCTGGAGGACGACACTGTCCTCGACACGGTGAGCAAAAAAATGAAAATCAGAGTAAAAGAAGGATAATAAATAAATAAATTAAAAAAAGATTTTTTAATACAAGTTTATTGCCATCATTTTCTCTTTCTCTTTGTCTCTCTCTGTCTTCTGTCTTTGTCTTTCAGGAGAGTAAGAAGCACCTGGCGGGACTGGGCTCTCTCGGCCTGGGCGCGCTCATTACAGAGATCACAGCCACTGAGGAGGACGCCGAGCAGAGCACTGACGCAGACGGTGGGTTTGTGAGTGTGAGAGACAAAGATGTGTTTTATTTTATATGGGTATTTTAAACAAACCCACAACTTGTGATGGTGGTGTGTGTGTGTGTGTGTGTGTGTGTGTGTGTGTGTGTGTGTAGGCTGGGTGAAGAGCACTGATGATGCAGTGGATTATTCAGACATCAGTGAAGTCGCCGAGGATGAAACCCGAAAATACAAACAAGCCATGAGTAGCATGCAGCTGTCCCATAAATCAGGTATACACACACACACACACACACACACACCATGTGAGTTGCGTTTTGCTGTATATTTGTGCATGTGTGTATAGATGATGATGATGATGATTATGACGCTGACTCTGAGGACATTGATGCTAAGCTAATGCCCCCACCCCCGCCGCCGACCCAGTCAATCACAGCTAAGAAAGAAGACTCACTTAACCAGAGCTCCAGTGGTGAGTTGGACACACACACACACACACACACACACACACACCACACACACAAACAACCATTAAGTAACTTCAGAATTGTCTACATGTGTCTTTCTCTGTCTGTGTCTCTGTAGTGACTGATGAAGGAGATGGTATTATTCTTCCCTCCATCATTGCGCCCTCCTCTGCGGGGGAGAAGGCGGAGTTTAGCAGCTCCTCAGACAGTGAGAGTGAGTGTGATAGGCCGACACCTGCCGGAGGGGGTGGGCTTCAGTCCAGCCTCACGCTCCCATTGGCTGGAATCATGCAGAAAGACACGGCTAAAACTCTGCCTCAAGTAACTGAACTGTTTCCTGAATTCAGACCGGGCCAGGTACACACACACACACACACACACACACACACACACACACACACACACACACACACACACCACACAATCACATGCATATTAATAGCTGAACACACACAATAACTATAAAAGGTTAAGTCATACCTTTCTCTGTCTGTGTGTGTGTGTGTGTGTGTGTGTGTGTGTGTGTGTGTGTGTGTGTGTGTGTCAGGTTCTGCGGTTTCTGCGTCTGTTTGGACCTGGTAAAAATATGCCGTCAGTTTGGCGCAGCGCTCGAAGGAAAAGAAAGAAGAAACACAAGGACACACACTCGGACACGCCTAATGCTGACAGCGAATCAAACGCTACAGAGGGCGGAGACAAGAAAAAATCTGGATGGGATTATGAATATGCCCCACCCCCTCCGCCAGAGCAGTGTTTGTCTGATGATGAGGTGACACACACACACACACACGAGTTAATAACTTTAGTTATTTATTGTGCAGACACATAGACCTGTCTCTCTATCTCCCTATGTGTGTGTGTGTGTGTGTGTGTGTGTGTGTGTGTAGATCTCCATGATGGCTCCGGTGGAGTGTAAGAGCGTGTCAGTGGTGTGTGAGGGTGAGGGTGTGTGTGACTCGAGGCCGCGGGTAGCCGAATGGCGCTATGGTCCAGCTCAGCTGTGGTACGACATGTTGGGCGTCCCTGAGGACGGGACAGGGTTTCACTACGGCCTCAAGCTGCAGCAGGACAACACCGACGCAGACACACAGACTGACACACACAAAGAAACACACACCGACACAGACACGAACACTGAAACACACACTGGTACGCACACTGATACACATGCTGATACACACACTGACACAAACACACCTGACGCAGAGCAGAGCAGTGAAGAAGGCAAGCAGCAGTCTGAGGTCTGTATTACACACATACACACACACACATATATATACTGTGTACACGCTGATGTTGACTCTGTGTGTGTGTGTGTGTGTGTGTGTAGCTGGAGGACGAGCTCTTCCTTATGGTCACACAGCTGCAGTGGGAGGACGACATTATCTGGAATGGAGAAGATGTCAAACACAAAGGCACTAAGACCCAGAGAGCCAGTCTAGCAGGGTGGCTGCCCTCCAGCATGACCCGCAATGCTAATGCTTACAATGCACAGCAGGGTATATACACACACACACACACACACACACACACACACACACTCACCAGCAGCAGCAGCACTTAAACTTGACATGCGCTAATATATCGTTATCTAATGTGTGTGTGTGTGTGTGTGTGTGTGTGCTGTGTAGGTCTGACTCGCAGTATTTCCCAGCTGATTCCTCCGACTCCGCCCCCCATTCCCAAAACTCCCTCTATAACAGGCTCTAAACGCGACAAACACAGTCAAGAAGGTTAGCCAACATGCTGAACACCACACACACTATTAAACGAATCGGACACCCGAAACACGTTAGAACGGTGTATTACAGGTTTATAACTGTATTACCGTGTTATACCGGCTTATTGCCATGTTATAAAGGTGTATTACTGTGTTATAACGATGTTTTATTGTTATCACATATTTTACATATATAATCAGTGTTGTACGATAATAAATCCCATGTGTGTATGTGTGTGTGTAGTTTCCCATGAGGGCGATACTCCCTGGTACTCTATTTTTCCAATCGATAACGAGGAGCTCGTGTACGGCCGCTGGGAGGACAACATCATCTGGGACGATCAGAACATGAACTGTCTGCTTTGTCCTCCTGTCCTGACCCTCGACCCCAATGATGAGAACCTCATACTGGGTAACCTTTAACCTTTCACCACTCTGTTTAATCTAGAAGCAGTTTTGATCACACATGAACCGTAACTGTGCGTGTGTGTGTGTGTGTGTGTAAGCAGAGATCCCTAGTGAGAAGGAGGAGAGGACTTCAAACTCTCCATCTAAAGAGAACAAGAAGGAGTCATCTCTGAAAAAAAGCCGCATCCTGCTCGGAAAAACGGGCGTCATTAAAGAGGAACCGCAACAGGTCACACACCCTCACCTGCCCACTGTGGGCGTGTCCATCACTTTGTCCATCACTCTGTCAGTGTGTAAGACTTGTAATTGTGTGTGTGTTTGTGTGTGTAGAACATGTCCCAGCCAGAGGTTAAAGACCCGTGGAATCTGTCGAATGATGAGTTCTACTACCCCAAACAGCAGGGGCTGAGGGGCACGTTCGGGGGTAACATCATTCAGGTAGAGTGACGATTTTGTCGTTTACACACCCTGAAAGATGGTGTTGTTTTTTGGAGGTGTGTTAGGGGTCGTTCACATAGACACACAGCTTTATTTCCAAGCATTTCAACTTTTCAGAATTCTGCACAGAAGTGCAGAGTGGGTCATGTGACAAGAACCAACCAATCAGCTTCCTTACTGGAGGAGCAGCTCATCATTGTGTTTGTTTCGTTTCTCTGTAAACACATTGTGTAGCAGAATGACAGCAGGGGGTTTTCCTGTTGTAGTGTGTGGTGCAGTTGATGTGTAGCAACGACAGACGCGGAAAGAAGGAGAAAACGGCGTCCAGTGTTTACCACATGTTTCAGGCACATCTGGACTGCAGCTACAGCTTACTGCTAATGCCCCCTCTCTCTCTCTCTCTCTCTCTCTCTCTCTCTCTCTCTGCAGCACTCTATCCCGGCGTTGGAATTAAGGCAGCCGTTTTTCCCGACTCACATGGGCCCGATGAAGTTGCGTCAGTTCCACCGCCCCCCCCTCAAGAAATACTCATTTGGTGCTCTTTCTCAGCCTGGACCTCATGCAGTGCAGCCCCTCCTCAAACACATCAAGAAGAAAGCCAAGGTGTGTGTGTGTGTGTGTGTGTGAGCAGAAGCAACAGGCCGCGGGGTCGGGGACATGTTCTTTATGCATTGTCTGTGTGCGTGTGTGTGTGTGTGTGTAGATGAGGGAGCAGGAGCGACAGGCTTCAGGGGGCGGAGACATGTTCTTCATGCGCACCAATCAGGATCTGACTGGTAAAGATGGAGACCTGATCCTGGCGGAGTACAGTGAGGAGTACCCGCCACTCATACATCAGGTTGGCATGGCTACCAAAATTAAAAACTACTACAAAAGGGTGAGTCGGCGCTTCATCAGGTCATGTGACCGTTCAGTTGTAGATCTGTACAGTGTTTACCAGAAACGATTAGTTTACGTGTGTGTGTGTGTGTGTGTGTGTGTGCGCAGAAACCCGGTAAAGATTCTGGCCCTCCAGACTATAAGTATGGTGAGACTGTGTACTGTCACACATCTCCTTTCCTCGGATCACTTCATCCTGGACAACTACTGCAGGTAACACACACACACACACACACACACACGCACACACAGTCAAATTACGAGTCTTGATCTCTGTCAGATGTTCTATTTTGGTTTCTGTAGTCAGAACTCTGTGTGTGTGTGTGTGTGTGTGTCTCCAGGCATTCGAGAACAATCTATTCCGAGCTCCCATCTACCTGCACAAGGTACTAGAGACGGATTTCCTGATTATCCGCACACGGCAGGGTTATTTTATCCGTGAGGTGTTGGACATCTTTGCGGTGGGACAGGAGTGTCCTCTGTATGAAGTTCCGGGTCCCAACTCTAAACGGGCCAACACACACATCCGGGACTTTCTGCAGGTAACACACACAAACAGATGCATACGCACCTTAAGAGTTCCTACACACTGCGTGCACACACACACACACACTCTGTCTCTCTGTCTGCAGGTGTTCATCTATCGTTTGTTCTGGAAGAGTAAAGATCGACCCAGACGCATCCGGATGGAAGACATAAAGAAGGCGTTTCCCTCTCACTCTGAGAGCAGCATTCGCAAACGCCTTAAACTCTGCGCAGACTTCAAACGCACTGGTACACACACACCACACACACACACACACACACTACAATACACAAGCCTCGCAATTTAAATCTAATACAGCGTGTGTGTGTATGTGTGTGTTAGGGGCAGGTCAGTAAGACAGGCAGAAAGAGCTGATATTATAGCTCATGCTGGAAAGGTGAGACAGGAAGGAAGTGAGAGAGAAACACAATGCAGACAGTAAAAATGTAAACAAGTCAGATAAAATCATGGTGTGAGTTTGATCAGTCTCTCCACCTGTCTGTCTCTCCACCTGTCTGTCTGTGTGTAGGAATGGACTCTAACTGGTGGGTGTTGAAGCCTGATTTCCGTCTGCCCACTGAGGAGGAGATCAGAGCTGTGGTGTCTCCAGAGCAGTGCTGCGCATATTATAGCATGCTGGTGGCAGAGCAGAGGCTCAAGGTACACACACACACACACACACACACACACACACACACACACACACACACACACACACATATATACAAACACAAATATAAATACACACACTTACAAAACTGTGTGTGTTTTAGGATGCCGGTTACGGTGAGAAATCCTTCTTTGCTCCAGAGGAAGAAAACGAGGAAGACTTTCAGATGAAGATTGACGATGAGGTCAGTGCATCAATACATCATTACAGTGTCAGAAGTGTTTGTGCTGTCGGATTTTAAGTGTGTGTGTGTGTGTGTGTGTGTGTAGGTGCGCACAGCTCCGTGGAACACCACGCGTGCGTTTATCGCAGCGATGAAGGGAAAGTGTTTGCTGGAGGTTTCTGGAGTCGCAGATCCAACCGGCTGTGGAGAAGGATTCAGCTACGTCAAAGTGCCCAACAAACCCACACAGCAGAAGGTAACACACACACACACACACACACAGACACCATATATATATATAAAAAAAATTGTGCATTTTACGGGGGTTTGTGTGTCAGGACGAACGCGAGCCGCAGCCTGCTAAGAAAACCGTCACAGGAACAGACGCTGATCTCAGACGCCTCTCACTCAAAAACGCCAAGCAGCTCCTGCGCAAATTCGGTGTGCCAGAGGAGGAGGTGATCAATCAATAACCAATAATCAGCCTGTGATCACTGCTCTACTGTTTAATACTATTACCAATACCAATATCAGAGTCTCTTATAGTGTGTGTGTGTGTGTATATGTGTGTATATGTGTGTGTGTGTGTAGATTAAGAAGCTGTCCCGTTGGGAGGTGATTGATGTCGTGCGCACCATGTCTACGGAACAGGCGCGTTCAGGAGAGACACCCATGAGTAAATTCGCTCGAGGGTCACGCTTTTCTGTCGCTGAACATCAAGAGCGATACAAAGAGGAATGTCAGAGAATATTCGACCTGCAGAACAAGTGAGAGACAGACAGACAGACAGACAGACAGATGGAGCTTTTGACTGACAGAAAACAATTAATAATATAGTCCGATTTGTAGATGCGGAAAACTCTTTAGTGATGTCATCACTGGCTTGTTTGTCTGTCTGTCTCTCTCTCTCTTTCACCCCCTTCTCTCTGCCTCTCAGGGTGCTGGAGAGTACGGAAGTGTTGTCCACTGACACAGACAGCAGTTCTGCTGAGGACAGTGACTTTGAGGAGATGGGGAAGAACATTGAGAACATGCTGCAGAACAAGAAGACGAGTTCTCAGCTGAGCAGGGAGCGGGAGGAGGAGGAGAGGAAGGAGCTGCAGCGCATGCTGATGGGGGACGAGGGGGGGGAGCGGGACAAGGGCAAGAAGGATCGACGCAAAGGCCTGTGTATGAAGCGAAATCCACACCATTCAATGAAATCCTCCTGTTGTACTGTTAAAGCGCCTCCTACTGGCCTGAAGTTTTACCATACTCAGAAAGAGGTCTGTGTTTATTACAGTGCGTAATGTTATTATGTGTGTGTGTGTGTGTGTGTAGCCAGCGCCCTGTCCACCGGCTCTCATAAAGACGATGACGCGTCCTCAGTGACCAGCCTAAACTCCTCGGCAACGGGGCGGCGGCTTAAGATCTACCGCACATTTCGGGACGAGGACGGGAAAGAGTATGTGCGCTGTGAGACAGTTCGCAAACCAGCCGTCATCGACGCTTACCTACGCATCCGCTCCACCAAGGATGATGACTTCATGTGAGTGTGTTACTGTGTCTCACACACCCACATTTGTTATTTATCAACAAGAAGCTGTCTGTCTACCTGTCTTGTGGTATGCTGGTGTCACACATCTCATTGTCCACCATCTATTGCAATCTACATCTTATCTCTCCCTCTGCACCCGTGTGTCATTGTGTCAATTTGTCCAACCGTAACTGTCTGTCTGTCTACTCAATCTCTCCTCTTTTCCTGTCTGTCTCTTTACTTGTCTGTTTCTCCACCTGTCTGGTTCTTTGTCTGCTTGTCTCTTCAACTGTCTCTTTTTCCATTTGACTGGTTCTTTATCTGTCTGTCTTTCCAACTGGCTGGTCTTTTTATCCGGCTGCCTTTCATCTGTCCATCTCTCCACTTGTCTCTTTGTTTTTGCATTGATTAACATTTTGTCCCTGTGTGTGTGTGTGTGTGTGTATGTAGTCGTAAGTTTGCCCTGTTTGATGAGCAGCACCGGGAGGAGATGCGTAAAGAACGCAGGCGCATTCAGGAGCAGCTGCGCAGATTAAAGCGCAATCAGGAGAAGGACAAGTTCAGAGGGCCGCCTGAGAAACGACCTAAAAAGGCCAAAGAGAGACCTGACCTCAAGGTAACACACACACACACACACACACACACACACACTTACAGAAATTTAAATGAGTGAATTAAAAGTGTGTCATAGCATCAGTCTGTGTGTCTCATTGTCTCTCTCTCTCTCTCTCTCTCTTCCCAGCTGAAATGTGGAGCGTGTGGTGCGATTGGTCACATGAGGACCAATAAGTTTTGCCCGTTGTACTATCAGACGAATGCCCCGCCCAGTAATCCTGTTGCCATGACGGAGGAACAGGAGGAGGAGCTTGAGAAGACGGTGATCCACAATGACAATGAAGAGCTGATTAAAGTGGAGGGAACAAAGATCGTCCTGGGCAAACAGCTCATCGAGAGGTAACACACACACACACACACACACACACACACACACACACAGAGCCCTGCTGTGTGTGAATAAACATGTTATAAGTGTGTAGTAGTGCAGTGTTGAGTGTGTGTGTGTGTTGTAGTGCGGATGAGGTGAGGAGGAAGTCTCTGGTCTTGAAGTTTCCTAAACAGCAGCTTCCTCCGAAGAAGAAGAGACGCGTTGGCAGCACGGTCCACTGCGACTACCTCAACGTGAGCGTGTGTGTGTGTGTGTGTGTGTGTTTCTTGCTCAGACTTCTTGGCTACTGCATTAATAGTAACATGTGTTTTTGTCTTTGTAGCGTCCTCACAAGTCGATCCACCGGAGGAGGACGGACCCGATGGTCACACTGTCCTCCATCCTGGAGAGCATCATCAACGACATGAGAGACCACCCCAATGTACACAACACACACACACACACACATGTATTCCAAATTACACTGTACTTTAGGGTTCTGACACATCCACAAAAAGTGGAATGGTTGTCATGGTAACCAGGAGACGGTTGTTGTGTTGTTTCATGGCTGCACTACCAGGTTATCTATATTTTTGGGTACCATGGGATTTAGGGTGCAACCTGTAAGTGAAGATGCTTTTTAATAACGTGTGTGTGTGTGTGTGTGTGTGTGCAGACATACCCGTTTCACACACCGGTGAACAGTAAACTGGTGAAGGATTATTATAAGATCATCACTCGGCCGATGGACCTGCAGACGCTACGTGAGAACGTGAGGAAGCGACTTTATCCATCCAGAGAGGAGTTCAGAGAGAGTGTGGAGCTCATCGTCAAAAACAGTGCCACGTATAATGGTACACACACACACACACACACATTATTACGTAGCATTACTGATATTAAACATTCCCTAAAGCATTAGCTGATGTCAGGTAATTAAGGCTGTGTGTGTGTGTGTGTGTGTGTGTGTGTGTGTGTGTGTGTGTGTCAGGTGCAAAACATCCTTTGACGCAAGTGGCACAGTCCATTCTGGATCTCTGTGATGAGAAACTAAAAGAGGTAAAAAAGCAGTGTGTGTGTCGGTGTCTCAGCCTATGCGTGTGTATTTATTTATTCTGCGTGGTAATGTTTAATCGTGTGTGTGTGTGTGTGTGTGTGTAGAAGGAGGAGCGTCTGGTACGTCTGGAGAAAGCGATTAATCCACTGCTGGATGATGATGATCAGGTGGCCTTCTCATTTATTCTTGACAACATCGTCACTCAGAAGATGATGGCTGTACCTGAGGTGAGGGATCACTTCCTCCTATTCACTCACCACTTCCCGCCCACCTGCTCAGGAGTGACCATTTCTGGTCCCACCCGCCCCACCTGCTCAGGAGTGACCATTTCTGGTCCCACCCGCCCACCTGCTCAGGAGTGACCACGCCTGTGTATAAGAATAACAGTTCTGTCTGTCAGCCAATCAGAATCAATTTAGTGATGTTCTAATCAATAGTGACAAAATCAGAACCTCCCACAGGCTATATGGTGTAACACACTGGTGTAACACTCACTCTCTCTGTCTCTTTCTCTCTCTCTTTTCTCACTCCTCTCTCTCTCTCTTTTCTCTTCTCCTCTCTCTCTCTCTCTTTTCTCTCTCCTCTCTCTCTCTCTCTCTCTCTCTCTCTCTCTTTTCTCACTCCCCTCTCTCTCTCTCTCTCTCTCTCTCTCTCTCTCTCACTCTTCTCTCTCTGTAGTCGTGGCCGTTTCATCATCCTGTAAATAAGAAGTTTGTTCCTGATTATTATAAAGTCATTACTAATCCCATGGACCTGGAGAACCTCCGCAAGGTAAGTTCCGTGTGTGTGTGTGTGTGTGTGTGTGTGTGTGTGTTTCTAATAATGTTTTTTTTCTCCTACTAATGTGTGTGTGTGTGTTGTGTGTGTGTGTTTTAGAACATCTCCAAACACAAGTATCAGAATCGGGAGGTTTTCCTGGCAGATGTTAACCTGATCCACACCAACAGTGTCAAGTACAATGGTACAATGGTAAGATTACACACACACACACACACACACACACACACACACACACTGCTGTATAGACTGTGCATCAGAACCCTGTTTGTGTTGTGTGTGACTGCAGGTCCTGACAGCTCCTACACTAAGACAGCTTTGGAGATTGTCAATGTGTGCAAACAGACTTTAGCTGAGGTAAGTGTGTGTGTGTGTGTGTGTGTGGTGTGTGTGTGTGTGTGTGTTTTTCACTGTTCTGACAATAGAAAATGATGAAACTCATTATGTAATGACTGTAAGATAAATGTAACAGGATTGTAAGACTGATTGAATATTTTGTTGTGTGATTCATTCATTCTGTGTGTGTCTGTGGTGTGCGTTTCTATGTGTGTGCGTGTGTCTATGTGTGTGCGTGTGTCTGTGTGTGCGTGTGTCTGTGTGTGCGTGTGTCTATGTGTGTGCGTGTGTCTATGTGTGTGCGTGTGTCTTGCGTGTGTGTCTGCGTGTGTGTGTCTGCGTGTGTGTGTCTGCGTGTGTGTGTCTGCGTGTGTGTGTGTGCGTGTGTGTGTCTGCGTGTGTGTGTCTGCGTGTGTGTGTGTGCGTGTGTGTGTCTGCGTGTGTGTCTGCGTGTGTGTGTGCGTGCGTGTCTGTGTGTGCGTGCGTGTCGTGTGTGTGTGCGTGTGTGTCTGTGTGTGCGTGTCTGTGTGTGTGCGTGCGTGTGCGTGTGTGTCTGTGCGTGTCTGTGTGTGTCTGTGCGTGTCTGTGCGTCTCTGTGCGTCTCTGTGCGTGTCTGTGCGTGTCTGGTGCGTCTGTGCGTGTCTTGTGTGTGTCTGTGCGTGTCTGTGTGTGTGTAGTATGATGAACACCTGACTCAGTTAGAGAAGGATATCTGTACAGCTAAAGAAGCTGCTTTGGATGCTGCTGACCTCGAGAGTCTGGATCCACTCACACCTGGACCATACACACCTCAGGTACACACACACACACACACACACACACACACACAGTGTTGGATCTGCAGTTCTGTTATTGTGTATTCTTCCTCTCTTTATTTTCTTCCTCTGTTCATTCTCTTTCTCTCTTTGTCATTTTTTCATTTCTGGTGTTTTTTTAATCTCTTCTCATGCACTTTCTCTCTCAGGCTGATGTGTGTGTGTGTGTGTGTGTGTGTATGTGACTCTGCAGGGTGATGTTAGCCTGTTAGCTGAGGCTACGCTAGTTCCTCCCGCTCCTCCGAAACGAGGGGGGCAGGTACTCGTCTCTGTCTCTTCTTATTCACCCCTTCATCCTGTCCCTCTAGCTGTCTTTGCCCGAACCTGTCTGCACTGACTGAGTGTGTCTGTCTTACACTGTCCCACTTTAATATAACTGTGTGCATGTTTGTGTGTCTATGCACAAGTGTAAATTATTGATGCTTGCATGCACACACACATCGATGTGCCCTGCCATCATTGCATGGTTACATCCTTGTAGCCTTTTACCTGTCCTTTAAGTGTGTGTGTGTGTGTGTGTGTGTTTGTGTTTCAGGGCCGAGGGAGAGGAAGATTGGGATTGGGAGAGGAAGAGTCTGATGTTGATATTGAAGGGTTTGAAGATGATGATGATGGCAAACCTAAGACACCTGCGCCGGTAATCTCTCTCTCTCTCTCTCTCACACACACACACACACATACACTTCTGCATTGGGTGTCTGTGTTTCTAAAATTGTGTTGCACCATCATACAGAGGTAGTGTATGTTAAGAAAAGTGTGTGTGTGTGTGTGTGTGTGAGAGGCTGAGGAAGGAGACCTGGACGATGAAGATGAGGATGATGATGAGATGCTCTTGCCTGGGCGTGGTCATCTGGAGGATGAGGAGGATGATGAAGGCTCAAGCAGACCAGTGCAATCTAGTGTCCTCTACCAGGACCTGCTGATGTCCGAGGGAGAGGACGAGTGCAGTGACGAGGAGGGAGACAACCCCTTCTCCTGTAAGAGAGAGAGAGAGAGAGAGAGACAGATATACAGACAGACAGATATACAGACAACCCCTTCTCCTGTAAGAGAGACAGACGGATATACAGACAATCCTTTCTCCTGTAAGAGAGACACACAGTGACACACAGACAGAGAACATTTTCTCCTGTTAAACAGACAGATAACCCCTTCATCTTTAAGACAGACAGACATCACCCCCTCCTGTACGCGAGACAGACAGACAGACAGAACCGCGTCTCTGTGCTTTAGTTTTTATTTTCTTTGTAAGTCCTGTTTCTTTCTTATTGGCTGTTTGTTCTGTCTATCACAGCCATCCACCTGTCAGAAAGTGGGAGTGACAGTGATCGAGAGGTGGGACATCAGGACTCCACTCGCATGGGCATGGAGCACGAGGAGAGCATGATGTCATATGATGGGGAGGGGCCAGATGAGGATACACACCTGGAGGACAGCAATGTCAGGTGAGGAAACACCCCTGAATCCACCATCACTCTGGTTACTTTCTAGTGCACTACATAGTGGGATATAAGGACCCTTCCCTTAACAATTAATAATCCGAGTCTCTCTCTCTCTCTCTCTCTCTCTCTCTCTCTCTCTGTCTGTCTGTCGGTCTATATCAGTTATGGCAGCTATGATGATGGAGACAGCCGACAACAGGGGCGGGGCTTCAGTCCAGAGGGGGAGGGGCATGAGCAAGGGATCGGGCCTGGGGATGGAGTGAGTGATGAGGAGGAAGAGGAGGAGGAAGACGAAAGTGAGGAGCAGAGGAGAGGACCAAGTGTGCTGACCCGAGTCCAACTCAGTGAGGATGAGGAGGACAGTGAGGACTTTCAGAGTATTGGGGGAGACAGTGACATGGACTCAGATAACTAACACACAGACACACACAAACACACTGTTCTGTGTGTATATTCTGATTGGTTGTTATGAAACTGTTGTACTTCCTATTTTTATTGTTAATATTTTTTTAGATTTGCATTTTGCTAGAGGCGTCTCACTGTGTCTCACTGTATCTCATTGTGTCCCATTGATTTAATAAATGTCTCGGTTTAAATACCCATAGCTTGTCATTAACCTGTTTCAAACCACATACTTGTTAACACGCACACACGAGTGACACACAAATCAGCGGCCATTTTGTTTGTTAGCACAGTTTGCATTCTGAGCTTCTGCTACATTTGTAGATGTTTATCGACATATAAATGTGTCTCAGCTTTCCAGTAATATTTTATCTTTTTTTTTTTCGAGTGCTGAACCACACACAGATTTTACTCCTGGAACGTGGTGTCTCACCGGGAGGACCAGGAAAAGTTAACCGGTTTCAATCCATTAAGTAAAAATGTCCAGAGATTATCGTCCTGATTGACAAAGTTTATTTTATTTATTTGGAATTTTTTTGCCTTTATTCATAGGACAGGGGGATAAAATGGGGGAGCTTGGGGTGGGGTGGGGTGTTGGTACCAGAAAGGACCTGAGAAATTGAACCCTGGACGCCGGAGCGCATGCA
>VCAZ01000268.1:50000-60000 GCA_005784505.1 Bagarius yarrelli
TTCTAAGCACTGGTTTTTATACACAGGGTTCTAAGCACTGGTTTTTTCTGGGTTTGTGGAATTTAATTGAACTTTCAGCTGTTAGTTTAGTTTAGAAACACAAACTGCGGCTTCACACTGAGGAGCCTTACAGGACCTGATTGAGAGCAGGCATCCTCTTGAGGATCTGAACTTCCTGGTCGATGGACTCGATGTCCTCCAGAGCGAGCGGGATCCACCGGCGCACCTGTAACAGGTAAAACTCCCTCATCACCTCCTCGTCCACCGACCCACCGTCCACCAGCGCTCGCAGTTCAGCCAACTTCTGTTCCGTCTGCTTCTGCTGCTTATACCTAACACACACACACACACACACACACACACACACACACACACACACACTTTGTAAGCTCTTTGGAATTTTTACTATTGTATTATCAAAACACACACACACGACTCACCTCTCAATTTTGGCCTGTCTCTGTGTTGCCATGGCGATGAGGTCAGTTTGGGTTTGGTGGGCGGGGCTGGGTGTGTTATTCTCCGCCCCTGACGCCGGGGACTCCTCCGGGTGGTGTGTGTCAGGGGGCAGGTGGAACGAGCAGATGTTGTAATCTTTACAGCACCGCAGGAAGTTCAGGTAGTGACGCCGAGCCGTCTGCACGTGCTCCAGACGCTGAGCCACGCCCACCTGCTTCATCACCAACGCAGCCAGAAGCGCAGGTAACAACAGGAACCTTAGATCCGCCGTGGAGATCTCCTCCAGCTCCTCGTTACGGCTAACACACACACACACACACACACACACACACACACACACACACACACACACACACACACACACTTTACACCTAATTCTAATACAAAAGGAAAAATTAGGCTTTCATTTCATTTCAGAGCTCGCTTTTGATTGGTCAGGGTATGACTTGTGCAATAATTACCCGGAGCTTAGCCCCGCCCACTTTAGACTAAACTATTATTAACACTGACATTGAATTAAAGCGTTATAGACACTGAATTAAGGCGTTATAGACACTGAATTAAGGCGTTATAGACAATGAATTAAAGCGTTATAGACACTGAATTAAAGCGTTATAGACACTGAATTAAAGCGTTATAGACACTGAATTAAAGCGTTATAGACACTGAATTAAGGCGTTATTGACCTGAATTAAGACACTGAATAAGCTGAATTAAGCGTTTACAACTAGACACTTGAATTAAAAGCGTTATAGACACTGAATTAAAGCGTTATAGACACTGACACTGAATTAAAGCGTTATAGACACTGAATTAAGGCGTTATAGACACTGAATTAAGGCGTTATAGACACTGACACTGAATTAAGGCGTTATAGACACTGAATAAGGGGCGTTATAGACACTGAATTAAGCGTTATAGACACTGAATTAAAGCGTTATAGACACTGAATTAAAGCGTTATAGACACTGAATTAAAGCGTTATAGACACTGAATTAAAGCGTTATAGACAC
The DNA here is from genome assembly GCA_005784505.1 of Bagarius yarrelli. Taxonomy (NCBI): domain Eukaryota; kingdom Metazoa; phylum Chordata; class Actinopteri; order Siluriformes; family Sisoridae; genus Bagarius; species Bagarius yarrelli. Next base: position 51,473 of record VCAZ01000268.1, read on the forward strand.
TGAATTAAGGCGTTATAGACACTGAATTAAGGCGTCTCTTGACACTGAATTAAGGCGTCTCTTGGACACTGAATTAAGGCGTTATTGACACTGAATTAAGGCGTTATAGACACTGAATTAAGGCGTCTCTTGACACGGTTGTTTTTCGCACAGACTGAAGCCGGTGGTCACTAATAAACACTGCGCACCGATGCATTAGGTGGCCCTGCGCAGAACCGCGTGTTTTATAACGCATTTACGAACCCGGAATATTTTTGTTGTTTGTTTGTTGTTTGTACCTGAACAGCTCGAGCTGGGACACCATCCTGGTCGCCTCCTCCAGCTGTTTAATTGCGCGTTTGATTTTAACCTGCACGGAGTCCGAGCTGGTCGGTTCGTAACTCTTCTCTAACTCCTCGTATAATTTCCACCCGGAATCTAATAAATCCGACAGTTTGGGTGGCGGAGCTTCACATTCTCCTGTTTTGACGCGTTCCTCTGCAGACGCCATGTTTAGCTCCCCAACACAATTATGCTCCAATTCGGCTTCCGTCTCTTCCGGTGTGGTGATGTATCGCTTGCGTGCTCACTTTTATCTCGTCTTAATTGTGATTCAATTTAACCAAAGATTTAATTTACATATATTTATACAGCATTAAATTAAAAAAATGTTCTGTATAAAATATATTACAGAATTTACGGTAATAGTAGTGTTTTTAAATCAGGCGAATATCATAGATACCAAAAAAGGGGTCCTTTTTAGGGGTGTAAGATTTAGCAAAAAAGCGTTTTCCGTTCTATCGTGACTGTACTTCCTATTTACAACCAGTAGGTGTCAGAACGCAGGGTTATTTTCGAAATTAGATTTTTTTTTTTTAAATTTAAGTTTCTGTAGCATCTAGTTAAAGACATACAACAGAAGAGAGGCGTGTGTGTGTGTAAATGCGTGTGAGTGAGTGAGTGTGTGTGTGTGTGTTTGATGTTAACTAAAATCTGAGCTTTTCTCTTTTTAAACAGCTCAACAGGAATCAGCAGCTTAAACACTGACTGTAGATTACAGTAATCTCTGCAGATCTCTGTGTGTGTGTGTGTGTGTGTGAGAGTGTGTGTGTGTGTGTGTGTGTGTGTGTGTGTGTGAGTGAATGTTTTCATTGTTATATTAGACTGTGACAGTGAGATAAGAATCAGGCAAATCCTGAGAAGACAAAGGAATCAGCAAAACAGGCTCAGTGTGTGTGTGTGTGTGTGTGTGTGTGTTAAATCCGTCAATAGCCCACATCCTGAAAACTTCTTTGATGTGAACACATTCAGATAATTATTATTATTTACTTTTGTCTTAGTTTGTGTAGTTAAGGTCACCAGGTAACCAGATGAAGAAAACACACACACACACACACACACACACACACACTCGCTTTAATTTAGCGGTTTTTTTTATTAAATAAATACAGACATAAATGTTCAAACTACATCATTGTGTTAACAAACATGACACACACCTGTGTGTGAGGGTGGGAGCTCAGATTACCCAGGCTGCATTGCAGCAAGTTAGAAACCAGCGTCAGGAGTCAACATACACACTTCACATTCCAATTCTCCAGTTCAGGGTGTTTAGAGTGTGTGTGTGTTTGCACTGATACACACCCCTTCCAATGCCACTTTCCAGGGATTAGGGGTCAAAGGTCAGACTGAGACTCAACTCACTTCATGTCTTTCTCTTTTCAGTGTGTGTGTGTGTGAATCAAGTCCAACGTACACACACACACACACACACACACACACACACACTTCTTCTGTGGTGTTTCCACACTAAACGTGGGAGAGGTAGTGCTTCTAGGTGGAGTTCATTTTCCATGCTGTCCAGCGTGTGTGTGTCACTTGCAGACGTGTCTCTCCACGGTGTGTGTGCATTTCTTACAGGTGACATAGCAGCACCAGTGATACCTGCAGTGACATCGCTCCTCCACCTGCTCAGTGTAGGTGTTGTAGCCCCGCCCACAACACATCAGATTACAGCTGTCACTCCCACTCGACGTCTTATTACACTGCCTGTGGAGAAACACACACACACACACACACATTAATGTTGGACTTTAGTATTAAAGTTATTAAATGTGTGTGTGTGTGTGTGTACTCGCCTGTCCATGGTCCCGTAAGAGCCGTGCTTGGCGTTGACACTGCAGTAATCAGGTGAGCTGATCAGGTAGACGAGTTCCGTCTCCAGTACCGGTCTTACCTCCATGTCCCGGGGAACCAAATGACGCCGCGTTCCAACCTGCCGCGACGTCACTTTAGTGGCCGAAAGATAACGAGCTTTGAGCTGAGACGAGACGTGACCCACGTCCAACAGGGACTTCCAGCACGTCTTCACCGAACACGAGCCTGAGACACCGTGACACTTACACTTCGTGTCCAGAGAGTCCATTAGAGCCTGAGAGAGAGAAAGATGGAGAGAGTGAGAGATGGAGAGAGCGAGAGACGGGGACAGAGAGTGGGAGAGAGCAAGCGAGTGAATGTGAGTCTGCTGCTTTCAGTGTCTCAGTTGGAAATGTGGGCGGAGCTAACTTGAACCCGAACCCTACATTAATGTATTAAATCTCCTCACCTGTCGGCCAACGCCGTTGTTGTGCAGGTGCATCAGTCGGACTGCGGGGGAGGCGGAGCGTCTGCTGTTTAATGCGGCGTCGGAGAAGGCGGCGCCCATCTGCAGTCCGAAGCGCACGTTATCACCGCACCCCCCCCAACGGAAATCCGGCGCCGCCTGTTCCGCCGGAGCCGCAGCACACGAACAGCTCGGCAGCTCACCAGAGGAACAGGCGCGAGAGATAGTGTGACTGAGGACAGCGGCGGACAGAGAGAACACAAACGCAGACTCACGCGTACCTGACAGACAGACAGACAGGGGGAGAGAAAGACAGATAAGCAGACAGACAGATAAACACGGGCAGACTGACAGATAGACAGAAAGATAAGTATATATATATATAGTGTGTGTGTATGTGTGTGTTTATGTGCATGTGTGTATATAAGCGTGTGAGTGTATGTGTGTGTGTGTCTTACCTTTGGCGAGATCTGGGCTGAAATGCGGGGCTCTCTCGACAGAGGAACAGTTCCAGCGCATGTCTCTGAACGCGTGTCTGCAGGATGTCTTGCTGAGTTCGGCGGCTCGCACCACACTGCGCATCAGCTCCAGGTTCCTCCTGCACAACTGCTGCTGATCCGGAACCAGCGCATGGAGCAAGCGGCAGTGCTGCGTCTCATTCCAGCCTACCGAGCTTCCGTTCACCGTGAGACCCCTAAACACACACACACACACACCTGCTTTAAGTATGTCACTAATGTAGTCCTGGGCAATGCAGCGCCTGAGTTCTGTTGCGCTCAGCCGCTCAGCGCTCTTTCTCAGTTCATGACCTTTGACCTTTTGGGAGTGACTCAGAGGGTGAATCTAAAGTTGACCTGAACGGAGTGTAAGTGTGTAGTTTTTTATAGTTACAACAGATGGTGACCTTTGACCTTGGAGCAGTGCTACAGAGCCCAAACACTGTGTGTGGCATTCACACACACACACACACACACACACACACACTTACACATCTGTATGGGGAAAATCGAATTCATTCAATATTTGAATCACTTCAAATCAGGAAATGGCTGGACGGTTCTAAGGGTCACACACACAATGGGGCCCCCAGAGATGTGTTATATGATTAGTAACAGTATAAGCCGTGAGTGTCGTAGGGGCCCGAAACTCATATTCTTTCATAAGGGCCCAAAATTGTCTTTAAACAGATAAGCTCCGCCTTCAGATGTTAGGCCACACCCCTAATAAAAGATAATAAATAATAGAACTGTAGTAAACACAACACACTTTCCTGTCACACACACACTCAGCGCTCTGATTCGCTGCTGAAACTGATCTACAGATCCGTGGAGAAAACAGCTGTTAACATCTGGAAGATTCTTCATCCTGAGATGTTTCTCCAGAAGAAATCCAGTCTCTTCTGCTAAGGTTTCCATCCTCACTGTTTCAGAAACACCACTGGATCACAGCCTCTCCTCCCAGCTCACACACACACACACACACACACACCCCTCTGGTCATCAGATTAAACCCCAACATCTAACCCTGAACCCTGATCTGATGTGCTCAGTTTTCTTGTACACACACACACACACACACACACACACACACACACACACACACCCTGCTCCACACTACAGATTTTCTCCTGTTGCTGGTTTATAAATGTACAGAAACAGAAATGTGGTTCTTACAGCCAGTAGATCGCGGTGGTGATGCGCGCGCTGGTGTAGATCAGCAGTGACGTCAGCAGCAGACTCTTCATTTTCCGCGCTTTATGTCGCTTTATATCCAGCGGTTATAAGAGGTTATGAACACGCTGTGCGATCCTCCGAGGACAACCTGTAGCGCGCAAAGATTTACGGAGAACAGCGCGCGCGCGGGGGGTCGCATTTATACCCCCCCCCAGCAGCTCACGCCCCTAACCCCCCCCCCCAACCCTAAGGTCACGTGAGTGCTTCTGTCTTCTTAATAATAATAATAATACATAAATAAATAAATAAATAAATAATTAATTAGTAATAAATAACAAAAATAAATAATGTCTTATTTTTGTATTTTGTACCTTTAGAAAGTTCAGGATTTGATTTAAGTGTTTTTCCGTTTTTTTTTCCGTTTTTTTTTTTTTTTTTTTTACTTTGTGATTTGTTTTAATTGTGTGTGTGTGTGTGTGTGTGTGTGTGTGTGTGTTGTGTTTCCAGTCGGAGTCTTTTTGAAGATGACTTTTTCTTTTCTTTCTTTTGAAACCGGATCAACACGACGACGCCGATTTGCATGAGAAGCGCGTGCGGCCGTTACCGTTAATCCGGATTGGGGACAATTAACATCAGTGTGTTTAATTACATACAGGTAGCGCAGGAAACACACACACACACACACACACACACACACACACTCAGCTCTCACTGGCTGATTATTTGTCCATCAGCATTCTCTCACTTACTGTGTGTGTGATGATTCTGGTTTAAGAAATTTTGTTTATAAATATATATATATTTTTTCATGGATTTATTTATACGGTAAAATGATTCCGTTAAATACTCAGTCACTATTAGCTCACAGTGTTATTACTATTATTTATTATTAAATTAAATGTATTTATTTTTTGTGTGTGTGTGTGTGTGTGTGTGTGTGTGTGTGTGTGTGTGTGTGTGTGTGTGTGTGTGTGTGTGTGTGTGTGTGTGTGTGTGTAGTGTAGTGTTAGTGTTATAAGGGGTCAGCTGAGCGGCGCTACTGCACAGCGGCTCGTTGGTCTAGGGGTATGATTCTCGCTTAGGGTGCGAGAGGTCCCGGGTTCAAATCCCGGACGAGCCCAATTTTTTTATATTTTAATTTTGTATATAATTTATATCCAGTTAATATTACACACCGTTTAAATAAGCGTCTTTAATGTTTAATTGATAAACAGTCTGTATTTCTCTTTCTTATAGACTGATCCTTAAAAATAAGGATCTCAATGAGGAAGTTACCAAGTCAGCAAGCTAACAGGACAAAACATATAAAACAACAAGCTAAAATGCTAACAAAAAAAACAAAAACAAAACAGCCCACATGATTGATGTACATTTTTAAACAAATTTCTAACATGCTTTATTTTTAAAATGTGTTAAAACTCCTCTGTCAGCAATTCCCACCATTTCTTGTCTGTGTTTAGATAAGAAACCTGCTAATGGCATTAGCACTAATCAGTCAGAGGTGTAAGAGGGTTTAGAGCTTTAAAGATCAGTAATAAGAGACTTAAAGAGTGTGAAGCTGAATTAGTTCAGTACTGTTAACACTATTATTACTGTTATTACTAATCGAGCCGAAAACTAGCAAAAAATAGTGAAGCTTTAGCATTAAAGAAACATCAACCAGTAAATCAGCATAAAACAAAAACACAAAAAAGAGGGAAAGATGAAGATCGAGGGAAAGATGATATCCACCCTGAGTCTGGGGTAAAATGCCACAAGGGGCAGTTTACGGGATAAATAAACGCCTGTCTCTTTCCTACACACCATTACAATGCGGTGGAAACTAGAATATACACTGTGTGTGTAAGTGTGTGTGGATTGTGTGGACGACTGTGGGGTAAACACACCTTGAATTGGCCTTCTTTCAAAAACATGAGAGTTTCGTCACCTCTTGCTCTCGTCCATATCAATGACTCTCACAGCAGACAGGATACGATGACCGCTGTAACGGCCACGCCAGCAGGATGTGGATTTGTTCAAATGTGTGAGTGTGAGTGTGTGTGTGTACTTTTTGATAAATATCAACAGAAGAACATCGGCGAGCTGAAAAACAGTCATGGTTTAATCTGAGGCGATTGTATTAATTGGTGAAATCTGATTGGCTCATATTTGCTTATGGAATCATGTGATTAGTGTCACAGGAACAGGAAGTCGGCTAGTTTCAGTGTGCGTAATGCTTGTAATGATGTTTAAAAGTATCTGGATGAAAAGTTTCTTTTGTCACGATGGAAACTATTGTTAGGCTCCGCCCCCTCAATTATGTGACTAAGGTTTCATTTTTTTTTTTTCAGCAATTTTGGCTTTTGGGGCATCACGGTGGCTTAGTGCCAGTGCTGGGTTCGATTCCCCTGCAGAGGTCTTTCTGTGTGGAGTTTGTATGTTCTCCCTGTGTGTGTGTGTGTGTGTGTGTGTGTGTGTTTACTCCGGGTTCTCTGGTTTCCTCCCACAGTCCAAAAACATGTATGTTAGGTTGACTGGTGATTCTAAAATGTCCATAGGAGTGAGTGTGTGTGTGTGTGTCTCCCTGTGATGGACTGGTGACCTGTCCAGGATGTCCCCCTCCTGCCTTTTACCCTTTCAGAGACAGCTGGGATAGACTCCAGCAGATCCCTGTGACCCCGAATTAGGGAATAAGCGGGTATAAAAGATGAATGAATGAAGATTGGGCCCCTCCTCCCCACCCTTTCTGTACTGTTACTACTAATAAAACAGATTTCCGAGGACCCCCAAAATGTATCCGCCCGATTCCCGTCCCTACAGCGCCCCGGTTTACACACTACATCCAAACATTATCAAAGGGGTGTGGCCTAAAGTTTGAATCTGGTCATTTTTATTGAAATATATTCAGTTATTTAATGAGACTGTAGAAATGTGTCACTGAGAGAACCTCCGCCTCCTAAGGACAAGCATTATAATCAAAAGTGTGTGTGTGGGTGTGTGAATATGTCGGCTGTCTCTCTCTTGACCGTCTGCTGATCTGGATCTGGTTTCGGTCTCTTCAGCACGCAGGTGTGATATTTCACAACCTACAATACACACACACACACACACAAACACACACACACACACTCAGAGTTGATTGCAGGCTGAGGCTTTCAGACGTGTGAACTGCACTCTATTGTTAGCTGTGTTCAAAGCCAGACAGGTAGAATAGAGGAAGAATAAAAATGAAACGTGAGGAGTTTTCGACATAAAGACACACACACACACACACACACACATCAGTCGAGTCTCCATCCGGAACGTTTAAGGATTTCAGGAAGCGCTTTAGGAATCAGAAAATCTTCTCAGATTCTCAGGAACGGCGTAACAGATGTTCCAGAGGTGGAGGTGATCAACATTTGATCAACAATCATATGATCAACCAATCATAACCATCTGATGTCATCAGTGTGCGGCGATCAAACCACCTCAATATATATAATATATTAATTAATATATATTTTTTAATCTATCTAGCTATCTGTCTGTCTTTTTGCCTGTCTGTCTGTCTGTCTATCTATCTTATCTATCTATACATCAACTAGTCAAACTGATTAACATTTTTACTACATTTTTCTAAATATTAATTAATAATTAATAATTTTTATTTGGCCCAAATTTTACTCCAACTTTAAACAGATTATAATATTTCCTGAATTTGTGTTTATTAGTTCAGTCATTATTCATTCTGAGCATTAAAAATAATCTTTTGTTTAACATTTTAAAAACGTGTTTTGATATTATATTTTAATATTTTAAGTCTTATATTAAAAGTCTTATTAATTAAACCAAACCAAAAATATTATAGTACAACAATATTTTTGCTATTTAATCATTTAATTAGTTGAAATTTTAGAGTATTTATCTTCTCAAGCGACCCCCCCCAAAAAAAACCTGTCTGCCCACACGGAGGCTGCTAACTTCCCTCAACCACCAGGTGGAGCCATTTCACCAGCTTCCCCCACACACACCTGCAGACTCACAGTGTAGAATCAGGCCACAGGTTTCACTGCACAAAGTATTGGCACCCAAATTCTCAGTCTGTATTTGTAATTAAAAAGCCAAATGATTTTTAATGACCTAAAAACAACAACACCAACACGAAAAAACACCAACACGACTGTATGAGAAAAAAACATTTAATACAAAACTTTACAAAAAACAGAAAAAGAACAAAAATATGTGTATCTACATATTTACACTCAGACCATAGTATACAAATGTACATAAACACGATAAACACACATTTACAC
>VCAZ01000268.1:62500-82500 GCA_005784505.1 Bagarius yarrelli
GGCCTTTTTTACCTACAGAGGTGTATCAAGACACACACACACACACACATAGAGCGCTGATTAAAACAATACTTATGGGATTAATTGACTGAAGGGTGATGGTGATGATGATGACGATGGTGATGATGACAGTGATGATGATAATGACGTGATGATGACGGTGATGATGGCGATGATGATAATAATGACAGTGATGATGATGATGATAATCACGGTGATGATGATGATAGTGATGATGATAATAACGGTGATGATGATAATGGTGATGATGATGGTGATGATGATGATAATGATAACGGTGATGATGATAATAACGGTGATGATGATGATAACGGTGATGCTGATAATGATAATGATGGTGATGATGACGATGATATTGACTGTGATGATGATGATGATTACCTTTCTTCCTTTCGCCCTTCCGCTTTCCATTTCCAGGTGAATCTAAAAGACAGACAGGGACATTATCACCTTATCGCGCTTAGGATACCATCGCTATGACAACCGAGCATGGGCGGGACCTCAATGTCAATCATATTAAAAAAGTGGATAAAAAGTGTATATGTGAGTGTGTGTGTTTGATTAACAAAGAAGCAGAGCGAGACAAACTGAGACACGCACACACACACATGCACACAAAGAGATTCTCGATCTCAAAGATTTTTCATGAACATTTCTGAGGTTGTGCAGCAATTAGCATGAACAGTGTGTGTGCAGTGTGTGTGTGTATGTGTGTGTGTGTGTTGCAGAGCAGCACTCAGCTGTCACCCAGTATAAATATTTATCCATTTCTTTACATCAACATGAAAATTCTTTGACGTTTGTTGTTAAAGAGAACAAACTGTTTTGATTGGTCAGGCTGATAAAACTGTAAAAAGACACACGCATTGCGCGCACACACACACACACACACACACACACACACACACAAGCGCAGTATAAAGCAGACAGACAGATTGCGTGTTCGTGTGTAGAGGGTTGATACATCAGACGTGAGGTAAATATACGTCTCAAGTGATTATTATGACATTAACAATAACATACATTCTGTGTGTGTGTGTGTGTGTGTGTGTGTAGGATGTCATCAAATACTGCTCTCTTTACGTGTCAAACAACTGCGTCCGGCTCTTAAATCCTCTCCTGTTTATTTATTCTGTTCTGTGGTGTAGAAGGTCAGAGACCCCCCTCCCCCCGTTACACACACACACACACACACACACACACACACACACACAAGGTTTTAGTTTCTAATCTAAAATAAATGGTAACAGCCACTGTGTGTGACATCATGCTAACCGGTTATTTCATTTTGAATTTTTACACTGAATTCAACCAGGGTTAGCAACGACACACTGCACACACACCATCAGAGACGCTAATCAAGAGAGACGCTAACCAGAAGAGACGCTAATCAGGAGAGACGCTAACCAGGAAAGACGCTAACCAGAAGTGGCGCTAATCAGAATTGACACTAAACATAAGTGACGTTGATCGAGACACTAACCAGGAGAGACGCTGAGACCAAAAATATAAAATAAATACACACTAAACACCTGCTACTGCTCTCCAAATCCATCTGTGTGTGTGAGTTTGTGTGTGTGTGTGTGAGTGTGTTATTATGTGGGTTTTTGTGCTTGTACATATGTGGGAGTGTGTGTGTATCTGCAGGGTGAGAAAATGCTAATAAATTCTGATTAAAGCAAAAACACTGTGTGTGTGTGTGTGTGTGTGTGTGTGTGTGTGTGTGTGTGTAATCTGACAGCTGTAATGACATGATCGTTTAGACTATGATGTCATAAAAAAAAAACTATAAAGGTTTAATGACTGGAACACATTAACATCAAAGAGGGACACATTAGAACCACATTACATACACACAAACACACACAACTATGTGAACTATGTGTGTGTGTGTGTGTGTGTGTGTATGCTTGTACATGTTTATTTTAAAGCAACAGAGAAATGCTAGGTATGACCCAATCATACACACACACACACACATACACACACACACCCCCTGCAGCATGCGCTGCTACATGAGGCCCATCACAGTGTTTACACTGAATACACATGTTCCTGTGGAGTTTATTTGGTTTAAAAACAATAAACACAAGAAATGTTGTTTATAGCTGTGTAGCTTTTACACTAATGACACACACTGACACACATTAACACACATCAACATACACTGACACACATTAACACACACTGACACACATCAAAACAAATCAATTCATACTGACACAAATCAACACACCAAGACACATGCCATACCACCTGTAACATGCCAATACACTGTAACGCACTGTAACACACACCAGTACACTGTAACACACACCAGTACAATGTTACACACACCACTACAATGTAACACACGCCAGTACAATGTAACACGCACCAGTACAACATTACACACTAGTAGAATGTAACACGCAACAGTATAGTGTAATACACACCAGTACACTGTAACACACACCACTACAATGTAACACGCACCAGTACACTGTAACACGCACAAGTACACTGTAACACACATCAATGCAATGTAATACACCAACACCAGTACACTGTAACACGCATACCAAAACACTGTAACACAGCAAATGAGTGTGTGTTGCAGTGTATTTGTGTGTAATACACACCAATTTGCTGCCAATAAGCTCTAACACACATTATACTGATAAGACAGTGAGGTGCGCTGGGTAGAGGTGTGTGTGTGTGTGTGTGTGTGTGTGTGTGTGTGTTAGTGCCAGAAGTGCATGGTTGCAGCTCTTTCATCCGGTGTTTAGTTCACACACAATTACAGATTCATTACGCTGTTTATCACTTTATTATAATACTGCGATACCCGATACACCTTTACACACAGCCACCGCACAATGCTAATCATCTGTGTGTGTGTGTGTGTGTGTGTGTGTGTGTGTGTGTTGATGAGTTCAGTGTAAAATGAGGCTCTGGATTGCAGTCAAAACTTTAACTCAGATTTATAGATTTAAATCACATCACTGACAGATTCTTTATTCATCTCCACAGTCTCCCCCTTCTGGCCGCTACTCCACCTGTCCTTGTCTTCACATTGTCCCCTCTGTCTTAATGATGTCTTCCTATGTCCACCCTGTCCCCCATCTCCACCCTGTCTTCATTCTGTCTCCTTATTTCATCCTCTGACTCCACCCTGTCATCCACAGTATCATCCTGTCTCCCCTCTGTCTCAAACCTACACCTTCCGCTTACACCCTGTCACGCTGCCTTTATTCTGTCCCTCTTTTGTTTCCTCTTTGTCTTCCCTCTGTCTTTCTTCTGTCTATACAATATCCCCGCTGCCCCCACTGTCTTCACCGTGTCTCCCTTTTTTCTTCATTTTGTCCCCTCTGTCTCTGCCCTATACCCTGTCTCCCCTCAGTCTTTACATTGCCCTCTCTGTCTCCACCCAGCATTTTCCTTGTCATCTCTGTCTCCACCCTATAGTTTCTGTCCTCACCCTGTCTTTACCTTGTCCCTTGTGCCTCCACTCTGCCCCATCTGTCTCCACCCTTTCTTTATTCTGCCCTTCTGCCTTCACTGTCCCCTTTGCCCTACCCTGTCTCCTCTCTGTCTTTTCCTCCTTTTCCTCCCACCTGTATCCTTTCTGTCCTCACCCTTTCTTTAACATGTCTTCCACTGTCACTTTACATTGTCCCCTGTCTTCACCCTATCCTCTCTGTCTCCACTCTATCTCCTCCGTCTCCACTCTATCCCCTCTGTCCTCACCCTGTTTTTATCATTTTTATCTTGTCCCTTCTGCCTCCACTCCGTCCCATCTGTCCCCACTCTTTTTTTCATTCTGTCCTTTCTGCCTTCACGCTGTCGCCTTTGTCCCCACCCTGTCTCCCCCCTGTCTTTACCGTGTCCTCTCTGTCTCTACCTTGTCCATTGTCTAGGGTGTGAATCTGTCATTAAACACTGCAAGCAGATGTTTTATCTGTAGATGAATTGTTCTTTTAAGTATGAAACTATTGTCTGAAATGAGTCAGTGAGTCATACAGAAGCCGTCTGTGTGTGTGTGTGTCTGTGTGTGTGTGTGTTTCTGTAGTGATACAGGAGCAGTGATCAGCTCGCCCTAACACAGAAATGTTTTCAATTCTGTACTCTTACACTGTGAAACACACACTAATGAGGTCAGGTTCCTTCCTGTGTGTGTGTGTGTGTGTGTGGGTGTGTGTTTTGTATTGTTGTTTGCTTTGGCACAGCACACACTCAGGTGTGATGGTGTAATTGAAGATCTTTCTATCTTCCAATCATCACATCATGGCCAAACTCCAACGCTGACTATCAGGTGCCCACAGTTCAGCAGGCGAACGGCCAATCACAGCTCAGGAATGCAGAGACAGTAACACAACCTCGGCGTGTGTGTGTGTGTGTGTATGTGGTGTTGTTTTCAAAAGATGGATTGCACTCATTTGTTTTTATTTGATAAGCTACCAGCATAAGTACACTCACACACACACACACACACACACACACACACACACACCGTACCTGAGCGTTTGGAGCGGAGGATGATTCTCTCCTCAGTTTCTCTCTCCACACTGAGCTGTAAGAATAAACAGATTATCGGTCAGAGAGAACACTATACAGCTGTGTGTGTGTGTGTGTGTGTGTGTGTGTGTGTGGGGAGAGTCTGTGCTTACAGTAGCCACTGAATGGGTGTGTTAATTGACTGAATAAAAAAAATAAACATCCTCATTAGTCTGTACACACACACACACACACACACAAAGTAAGAGGCATCATTTGCACATTGAGTACTCGGGTTACCCATTAAACACATTCCTTAAAAAGGTGAACTTTTGAAGGTCAAAGGTCAGAGGTTTTAGATATACAGACGTTATACGCCAACGGTGTAATAAATCTGTGTAATTTCGCGCCAGTTCCGGTTTCTTTTCCCGTTAGTGAAACGATGCGAACCGTCACACACTCACACTCTGAACGCTGGACTAGAGACTTGAGTTATTCTATAAAATAAAATAAACCTCTCTACATGTTAGTATTGGAGACAGCAATTATTTCCCAAAGTTCAAAGGTCAAACTTGTGGCTTTGTCTCAGAAAGTGATTAAAACACTTTAAGAAAACAAACAGACGGCTGACATTCGTTCCTGACACACAAACACACGGGCCTCAGAACCGCACTGTCAGACTCCCAGAAATAAACAGAGAATGTTCCAGAACACTGGAGTAAATAACGTCAACAATGATTAGTGTCTCGGCTGCAGTTCAACAAATCTGCACCAACCACAAGACAGCAGGCTGACCACATACTCACAGCTGATTGGTCCTGAGGAGCCGCGTTTGACACACAGGTCATAAAGAAACACACACACACACACACACACACACAAATAAAAAGCAACCTGGCGGCTTCAGTACAAGAGACAGACAGACATACAGACAGACAGTTTCAGACCAGCAGATTTTTTGATAATGGTGTTTCCCATTATTTTCTGGATGTTTTGGTCTGGTATCTGTGGTTACAGTAGTTTTTACTCTCCTGCATTGTTACTCTCAGTTCCAGGAACAGTTGGGTGTTTACAAGCGCCTGAATTTGCTGGTTGCCTTGCAACGACATGGTTACAGTGGAAACAGGAAGTGTATCACGTGCTGGTCTTCCACATTAAAAACACAGCTTCACCTTCTTAGCGTGTTTGTGTGACACTGACATGTGCAAGAGAGTGACAAGCGAGAACAGCTGACGAGCTGACCAATGAGAGGAGTCAAAGAGCTGATCAATAAGAACAGTCAAAGAGCTGACCAATGAGAGGAGTCAAAGAACTGACCAATGAGAACAGTCGAAGAGCTGATCAATAAGAACAGTCAAAGAGCTGACCAATGAGAGGAGTCAAAGAACTGACCAATGAGAACAGTCGAAGAGCTGATCAATAAGAACAGTCAAAGAGCTGACCAATGAGAATATTTAAAGAGCTGACCATTGAGAGAAGTCGATAGTTCTGACTAATGAGAACAGTCAAAATGATGACCAATGAGGACAATGGAAGAGCTGACCAATGAGAACAGTCAAAGGGCTGACCAATGAGAACAGTTCAGGATCTCGGAGCCTCAACACTAAAAACTGATAACAGCTTCAGCTATGAAAGTGTGAAATGAGACTCGTAGATCAGCTCCACGGCGCTGCACTCAAGACTGTGTTTGACATCAGATTCAGTGTGTTCTCACCTCATCACACACACTCAGACAGCTGAGACTGTGGTCTCTTATCCACACACATGGAGCACATGTGGAGTTTAACCCTGGAGCAGATGCACACACACACACACACACACACACACACACACACAGAGACTTAAGTGATACCAACACTAATAATAGATAATATGTTTACTATGATTCTGGTGGTTTCTGATAAGGAACATCTTCACCATGAGCACCACTTCAACGGTGATGGACATTTCCTTTCTATCAGGTTTGGTTCATCAGCGTCCAGCCCACAGCTGTCTCCCTGGTTTCTTCTTTTCAGCATTTCCTCACTATCAGAATCTCCATCATTTCCTTCTTTCAACGTTTCTAACATCTGCTCTTCCCTCAGGTTCTCCTGTATTCTCTATGTTAGCTTTCTCGAAGGTTCTTCTGTCTTTTCATCCTCTCCTTTCTGTTCATTGTTTCTCTCGCTCTGTCACCATCAGTCTCTCCTCAGAGTTCTCCATCTCTGTCAGTGAGTAATGATCCTGACCTTTGCCTGCGATCACACACTACAGCAGGATTTTCAGGAACACTTCACGTGTCCGTCACAGTAAATAAACACTACGGCGACTCCATGACATCAGCGGCGTGTGTGAGCTCAGAGGCTGTGTATCTGTTTATCTTACTCAAGACTCGTCACGGACACTCGCGCAGTTCTTCAGTCTGTTCTTCTGATTTCAGGACTTCCATAACTCTGTGTGTGTGTGTGTGTGTGTGTGTGTGTGTACACACGTGCGTGCATAGGATGCAAACCGAGACGACTTCAAAAAGAAACTCTTGGCATGTTTAGCAAACGATTTTCAGACAGAATGTACCGGGGTTCCCTCCCTCCTACTCAATCTGTCTCACTCTCCGTCTATGGCATTCTCTCTCTCTCTCTCTCTCTCTCTCTCTCTCTCTCTCTCTATCTCTCGCTTTCCTATTTGTCACAATGAAAAGTTTCATGTCTCTCTCTTTCTTCATCTTTTCCCTCCTCCTCCGTCTCAATCAGACTTTTCCTGCAATATTTTCACAATGAGTCACCAGGTCTCCAAAATCAGCAAGGTAACATTAAAAACTTTCTTCTAACACACACACGCACACACACACACACACACACACACACACACACACACACTCTGACCCCTGTAAGCCCTGGATAAAGTTGGGTAAAACATCCTGTCCAGGTCTGGCCTTCTCTCACACCCCATCAAGTGGAGCTTTAATTCCGGCACTGATCCATCACGCTGCCGTGACCCTCAGCTTGTCGACACGTTGTAATTAAACCTCTGCTTCAGGTCTCCACATATCTTCACTACACACATTCCAGACCTTCTCTTTACACCGCAACAGGAGCTCATGGAATTTCTCCCTTGTAAACTTTGGGTGTCTTCTGCTGCTCTACCGTCAGTCAGGAGGAATGCTGGGTAATTAAGGGACTAAAGATCAGGTGTATGAAAGTCTGAGAGTTCCTCAGGAGAAGAACTGAGACCCACGACCACCACCCACCCAAAACCCTGAAGAGATGCGAAATCAGCGCCGAGTGTGTTTATCAGGTAAAAAGGGGAAGTTTGATCAGGCAAATGGACACGACATTCAATCCTCCTGATTAGGAATGTGTAAAAATATCGATACCGCTAACCATCACAACCGTTTTTATTATCCCTATTGTAAACGGAAAAAAACTGAGACAGAGAGAGACAGACAGAGAGAAGAGAGAGAAAGACAGAAAGAGAAAAAGACAGACAGATAGAACAAGAGAGAGAGACTGACAGAATAAAAGAAAGCCAGACAGACAGAAGGATAGAAAGACAGACAGACAGCAACATAAAGCCAGACAAAAGAAAGAGAGAATGACAGACAAAAATGGAGAACGAGAGAGACAGACAGACATGGAGATTCTAACCTGCGGTTTCGAAACATATTTAAATGATGTTTTGAACTGACTGTTGACTTGTCAAGATCTATTGTATCGTGATCTATTGTATCGTGATGTTTTGTATCGTGATCTATTGTATCGTGATCTATTGTATCTATTGTATCGTGATGTTTTGTATCGTGATGTATTGTATCGTGATGTTTTGTATCGTGATCTATTGTATCGTGATCTATTGTATCGTGATGTTTTGTATCGTGATCTATTGTATCGTGATCTATTGTATCGTGATGTGTATCGGATGGTTTGGTCTTTGCCAAGACACAGCCTTAATTCTGATGGTTAAAACAGGAGCTGAGGAGATCAGGGATGAGATGATCAGGGATCAACACTGACACAGATCCAATTGTTAAGGGCGCTGCTCAGGGGCCCAGCAGTGGCATCATGGTGATACTGGGTGTTGAACCCACAATCTTCCAATCAGCAGTCATTCAACACCTTAAGCACATTAATCTCTGCTCAATGAGTGAGGTGATGGAAGCTGAAGAAAAGATGACATGAGGAGAAGTCTAATCTAGAATCTTGTCTGAAGTGTGTGAAGAAAGTGTGCAGTTGTGGATGCAGGAGCTTTGTTCCAGTTTTATCAGAAAGTCTTGCTGAAGTTATCAGGTGATCACTGATGTTGGAGACGTTCGAGAGGAACCGACTAGCTCAGTCTTCTAGAACTTCACTCCACTTCACTCTCTGATCTCCAGGACTCATTAAAGATCCTTCAGAGGAGAAGAACGGAGCGGTGCTTTCCCGAGGAATAACGTCAAGATGAAAGGAGAGGGTCTGAAGTGCCTGCACTGTGGTGTGATACCGTGATGTTAATAAACGTTAATAAGAAACTGAACACACACACATACACACACATACACGCTCGGTTCCCAGTAATTTCACACCGTAGTTGCATTCCTCAATCTGGCTTTAAAAAAAAGAACAAACCTGAAACACACACACCATCTGGGTCTTTCATGAAAAGAGCACAACACACACACACACACACACACACACACACACACACACTCCTGGAAGGTGTTCAAGGATAGCTGAGGGATCTTTTTCTCCTGATGTTTTTAATGGCTTCATTACACTCCTCCCTCTGATTTTGTCGTTCTTTTGAAGATGCAAATTCCGAACAAATGAGGGCGAAAGGACAGAACCTGCTGTAAAGTTTTTACAACACACACACACACACACACACACACAGACACACACACATGCGCACATGCATGTGCCTAAAAAAATCACAGACGGGGCTCAATGACCTCGTTAAAAAGGGCAGAAAGAAAGAACAAAAAAAAGAGAAAAAACTAATGAAAAAGAAATGCAAAGAGAGAGAGAGAGAGAGAGAGAGAGAGAGAGAGAGGGACAGACAAAATATGAAAGAGCAAAAGACAAACAAAAGACAGATGGAAAGAAAGACAGAAAGATAGAAACATAAGGAAAAGACAGAAATAGAAATTCAGACAGACAGAAAGATAGAAAAATAGAAAAAAACAAGACAAGACAGACAGAAACATAGAAACACAGACAAAAAAAAAGAGAGAGACAGAAAGAGAGGAAGACAGACATTCTCGAAGAGAGAGACAGACACAGACAGATAAAGAGAGAGAGAGAGACAGAGAGAGAGAGACAAAAAAGAGGGACAAAGACAAAGAGCGAGATACAGATAGAGAGAAAGAAAGGGAGAAAGAGAATTTGAGAAAGCGACAGAGAGAGAGGGCAGTGGATAAACAGAGAGAACGTGGATCAGCGTGTTGAGAGAGAGAGAGAGAGAGAAAGAAAGAGAGAGAGAGAGGACGTTTGAGAAGGCGTCTCACACCTGACTGTAATTTGGGCACCTTCTCTCCTCCACCTGCTCCTTCGTTCTTTTCTTCTCTCTCTCTCTGTTTTGCGTTTGTTTTCTCGCTCTTTCACTCGACTGAGAGCTGCAGTACGACGCCAATTTGGGACAAACCACAAAACCCACATCAATGCAGAGAGAAAGAGTGAGTTTACACATCTGTTTAACAGCCTGACTAACATACACTCAAACACATCTACACATCCATCATCAGGGTAGGGGGTGAGACAGATAGAGTGAGACGGACAGACAGACAGACAGAGTGAGACAGAAAGCGAGAGAGAGAGAGAGAGAGAGAGAGACTGATAGAGAGACAGAAAGAGAGAGTGGCGTATAGACAAAGAGACAGACCAACAAACAGACAGACAGACAGAGAAAGACACAGACGGACAGAGAGAGACAGACAGAAAAAGACACAGACAGACACAAAGAGAGCGAGAGAGAGAGCGAGCGAGACAGAAAGAGAGAGAGAGAGAGAGAGAGAAAGAAAGAGAAACACAGAGAGACAGTCTGAGTGAGACAGAGTAAGACACAGAACACAGAGAGACAGAGTGAGAAAGAAAGTAATAAAGAGAAACACAGAAAGAAAAAGAGGTAGAGAGATAGACAGTGTAAGACACAGAGAGAGAGAGACCAAAGGAGAGAGAGTGTGAGCCAGAGAGTGTGAATGTGTGTGTAAGAAGAGAGAGAGATAAGAGAGAGAGAGAGAGAGAGAGAGAGAGAGAGAGAGAGAGAGAAAGGGGGGGGGCAAAATCATGTAAAAAGCCTGAGAACCTTCTCTAATCAAAACCATTCAACCATAACGACCTACACACACACACACACACACACACATACACACGCACACATACACCATCACTCATTTTCTTTTAATATCAGCCTTAGAACACAAGCCAACACAAACACACACAAATGAGTTCACACACACACACACACACACACACTTTTCCACAGTATCAAGTCTCATAAGACATCACAAACACTTTTATAAATATATATTTATTATTATTATTTGTTTTTATTGGGTTCCATGTGTTGGCCATATGGACTGACAGTTTCAGAAGCCACGCCCCTTCTCTATATGAGGGCGTGGCCTCGTTTCTACATCAAACACCAACAGATATAAAAAACCACAGAAGAGACAAGCTGTGAAAGCCTGAATCCATAAGCTCCTCCTCCAATCAGCCTGAATCCATAAGCTCCTCCTAGAATCAGCCTGAATCCATAAGCTCCTCCTCCAATCAGCCTGAATCCATAAGCTCCTCCTCCCATCATCATAAAGCCCACAAGCTCCTCCTCCAATCAGCCTGAATCGATAAGCTTCTCCTCCAATCATCATAAAGCCCACAAGCTCCTCCTCCAATTATCCTGAATCCACAAGCTCCTTCTCTAATCAGCCTGAATCTACAAGCTCCTCCTCCAATCAGCCTAAATCTGAAGCGCCTCCTCTAATTAACCTAAATTCATGAACTCCTCCTCCAATCAGCCTGAATTCATAAACTCCTCTTCCAATCAGCCTGAATCCATAAGCTCCTCCTACAATCAGCCTAAATCCATAAGCTCCTCCTCCAACCATCATAAAGCTCACAAGTTCCTCCTCTAATCAGTCTGAATCCATAAGCTCCTCCTCCAATCAGCCTGAGGGTCCTATTTCTATCAGTCGCTAAATTAATGTCTTCACATTCTCTATCCAGTTTAACATGAAGATACAGAGATACAGAGATACAGAGACGCCCCCTACACACACCACACACCCACACACACACACCCACACACACACACGAACCTGGAGGGTTGATTAGTGTATCTGGTCCACTTACCTGCATGTTTCTCGCTCTAAACCAGGAGTGGTGAAGCTCTAATGCGGAATGTGTGGAGGTTTGGATTGATTAACAATGTAAACGTGATTCTGTAGCAGAATAAATTTGATGTTGTGTGTGTGACAATCAGAACACATTCCTGCAGTACAAGTGTGTGTGTGTGTGTGTGTTCGTGTGTGTGTGTGTTTGTGACCTCCAGCTCCTCTATGGTTTGTTTGACTTTACACAAACACACTTGCTGTGCAGTGTGTATCATTGATTACTAGAAACACACACACACACACACACACACACACACACACACACACACAAGCCTTAGATTAGTGTGTGTTTATTACTTTCATCAAACAAATTAGAGGTAAAAATTTCCTCTTAGCCCAAACAGGTCATCTTACACGGGTGTGTGTGTGTTCTCCAAAAGAGATGACACACACACTCTTCCAAGACTAACTGATACACAGACAGGATTGTTCACAGGTCTTACACACACACACACACACACACACACACACACACACACACACACACACACAGATTTGATGCAGCAGATGGAGTCAATTAAAGCTCTACTCCATTCTAGCTGATTCTCAGAGGACCATCACAAATTCTTCACAAACTCACTTTAAGTTATCTTAGGGTAAGAACATATCTCACACACACACACACACACACACACACATAAGAGGGCCACACACACTCACACACACATTGTTCAGCCGTCCTTTTCAGTCTTGCCAAATGCAACATATAAACACAAAAGGACTCAAATATCCATGAAGAATGAGGCGCTCTATAAAAACACACTTTTTTACAAACACACAACCACAACCACACACACAAACACACACACACACACACACACACACACACACACTGTTGAACGTCTCTCCCTGATGAAACTAGACAGGAAAATTCTGGAAGCTGTGATTGACAGATGATACACTGTGCTTGGGTTTCTTCTAAAAGACTCTGGAAGCTTCAGAGCGTTACAATGTTCACGTGCTGGAAACGTGCGGGCTGCGCTAGCATGCTAACACCTGCGTGTCTGCGCTCAGTGGCAGCGGGTCAACGCGGCAACAGTGCAAATAACAGAATACAGCAGATTTGGTGATTCAGTGATTAGATTTACATTCACAGTATTAGGGGCCCTGCTCAGGGGCCCAACAGTCGCAAGTTCGATCTTCCAGTTAGCATTCCAACACCTCAACCACTGAGCCACCACTTCCCAGATTAAGAATGGTTCGTTTGGTTCTGGTTCACACTTACAGAACCTCTTGGCTCAGTGACACAACCTGATTGGTCGACTTCAGTGATGTTTATTTCACCACACTTTTCCATCTGGAGTGAATCCGACGCTCGCATCATGTGGCTGTTTATCTGATTTTACTTTCACTGGCTAAGAACTGGTCAGGATGTGGTGATGGAGCGTTGTGGCGCTGCTGTTGAGCTGAAGGTCTAACGTAAACTCCAAAACATTAACGCTCGCCGTGCAGCAGGAAGTCCACCTGACCTCTGACCCTGCTGTGACCTTTAACACCAAGCTGAAGCATGCTTTTAGGCACATGGACAACTTTAGCTGCAACGACAGATCGGAAATGAATTTAGCAAAGAGTTGTGTATCTGTGTGTGTGTGTGTGTGTGTGTGTGTGTGTGTGTGTGTGTGCTTCACTTGTTCTTTGCTCCATCATCTCTGACATCAATCTCAAACTTTTTTCAAAATCATGTCCTTAAACACACAATTTCTTTTTGCTTTCATACACACACACACACACATCTGTGTGTTGGCTCGAACTTTAAACAGATGCAGCTGTTAACAACTGTGCTATTAAACTCAGGCGAATTCTCTCTCTCTCTCTCTCTCTCTCGTTCGCCCGCTCCACCTGTTTGATGTGTATGATCCCTCATTAGTGATCACTCAGTAGTGCACTCACGGCTCGGCGGCCAGATGGAGCGACGCTCAGTAAAAGCACGGCGCTCGTCTCAGTTCTGTTTCCATCCAAACCTCCAGGCTGAAGTTTCCAGACAGAAGAACAGAAACGATTTACACAACAAGGGCACCTGAAGGGCAGATGGTCACTACCCCTGAAATGTAGGCTGCCTCACTAGGGCTGGATTACAGAGTGAGGAGTGAGACTGGTCCCTCCGTCCACTGTTCCACTGATTACCCTACACAGTGTCATGAGTTTACAGGCCACATTCACACACACACACACACACACACACACACACACACACACACACACACACACACACACACACACATACTCAAATCCGCATACAGCCCATGGCATTGAAAAACCTGAGGAAACCACTGAGGCACGTGAAGTTCATGTAAATCAGGCTGTATTGAACAACTTCATTATGTAGACCTGGTCCAGGATCAGCGTCAATTTCAACCAATCACTGGTGTCTGAGGTCTTGAGCACATCTGTATGACTCCGGCCACTACTGAGATATTTTGGAGAACTGACAGCCTAGCGGTCCTATCTAGAGACCCTTCTAGAAATGGTTCACATGAGACGGTTTCCCAGCTCATCCTAACTAACTTCTCAAAAAAACACAACCACCAAACACCATCATCCACATCCACCAAACACCATCAACAGCCACCAAACACCATAATTCACAGCTACCAAACACCATCATCCATAACCACCAAACACCATAATCCACAGCCACCAAACACCATAATCCACAGCCACCAAACACCATCATCCATAACCACCAAACACCATCATCCATAACCACCAAACACCATAATACACAGCCACCAAACACCATCATCCTTAAGCACCAAACACCATCATCCATAACCACCAAACACCATCATCCATAACCACCAAACACCATCATCCATAACCACCAAACAACCATCACCCATAACCACCAAACACCATCACCCAAAACCACCACCAAACACCATCATCCCCATTAAGCACCAAACACCATCACCCATAAGACCACCAAACACCATCACCACCACCATACACCATCATCCAAAACCACCAACCACCATCCATCCATAACCATCCATAACACCATCATCCATAACCACCAAACACCATCATCCATAACCACCAAACACCATCATCCATAACCACCAAACACCATCATCCATAACCACCAAACACCATCATCCACAGCCACCAAACACCATCATCCATAACCACCAAACACCATCATCCATAACCACCAAACACCATCATCCATAACCACCAAACACCATCATCCATAACCACCAAAGCACCACCACCCACAAACCTCCACAGCCACCAACCATTAATTAGATGCTATAACTAAGCTATAAGTATGTTATAAGTACAGTACCAGAAGGGGGCGGGGCTTAGCGGTTGGGGAACAGCTGCATATCAACATGTGGTCGTTATTTACATACGATATCACGACCTGCGATAAAACACTCGCCAATATTTCAGCTGCAGGGTGAATTTACAAACCGCAACGACAGGAATGTGAACCCAAGACACGCGTTTATAACTGCGTTTTACCAGCTGAGTGTGTGTGTGTGTGTGTGTGTGTGTGTGTGTGTGTGTGTGTAGTAATTACAGACTGGTTGTAATAAGGTAATATCCTGTTGGAAAGAAATCCTACACATTCCCTGCTTTAATAAAGCATGTGCATTAAGTGTGTGTGTGTGTGTGTGTGTGTTGTGAGAGAGAGAGAGAGAGAGAGAGAGAGAGAGAGAGGGAGAGAGATCACACTGTGCTCTGGCCAAATGCCACAGTGCCCGAGGAGACGGACACAGCGAACAAGAGACAGAGAGATGGAGGAAGAAAGAAACGTGGGAAGGAGGAGGAATGAGACGGAGGAATGAGACAGAGAGCGAGACAGATCAAAAGTGCAAGTGGAACAGAAGAAAGAAATAAAGAAAAAAGAGAGAATGAAAGAAATAAAGAAAGAGGTCAAATACAAAGGAAAGGCAGATCATAGAGACAGACACAAAAGAGGATATACTGCGGAAAGTAGGGCGAGTTGCATGAGAGAGAGAGAGAGAGAGAGACAGAGAGAAAGAGAGAGAGGGAGAGAAAGAGAGAGAGGAGAGAGAGAGGGGGAGAGAAATGCTGACAGACAGAGCGATAAAAAGAAAAAGAGAAATACAGACAGAGAAAGAGAAACAGACAGACGGGGGAGACAGACAGGAGGAGAGAGACACACAGATAGACTCACGCAAAGACAGACAGAGAGAGAGAGAGAGAGAGAGAGAGAGAGAGAGAGAGAGAGAGAGAGAGAGAGAGAGAGAGAGAGAGAAAGAGATGCTGACAGTTAAAACACATAATTACCAGTTTCTGTGTGTGTGTGTGTGTGTGTGTGTATCAGCATGTTAGCCGCATGTCCGAACACCAAAATTATGACAAATTGACACACGAGCTTTCAATCATCCGTTGTCATAGCAACATGTTCACACACTTTCCTGGAAACACACACACAGAGGAGCGCGCGCTGCGCCGGTTTCGCCGCTGACACTGAACGCGTGGCTCGTTAAAACTGACAGATGTTTCTGCAGCATGAATAATGTAGCCTTAGGATACAGACAAACACACACACACACACACACACACACACGAGCTCATCCGTTACCCGGAATCTCCGTCAGTGGCGGTCGCGCTTGCCAGTTCAAATAGAAAGCGCGCGTGCAGCTCAATCATTAGTCTTCTCTGTGTGATGTCTAGCGCACTTACAGAAGTGTTTGAGTGTGTATGCGCGTGTAAGAGTGTGTATAAGTGTGTTAGAGTGTGTATAAGCGTGTGTATAAGTATGTAAGAGTGTGCAGCTCACTCTGAAGAGCACTCAGTAGGTAGCAGAGGGACAGACAGGTTACAGAGTTCACAGCGTGTGCACAGGGACATATCCCTGAACAATAGGTTGCTAACAAACACGCAGTGAACACGGAACCGGTCCCCGCGCGCACACACACACACACACCCTCTCTGATCCGCTCGCACGTTGGCTCTGTCTCGGTCTAAACACTGACAGCGCGCGCGCTTTAACGGGACATTGCATTAGAGATGATGCGATGATGTTTGTCGGTTGTTTTGAATTTTACCTGCTCGTGCGCTGCTCCTACTGCGCGCGTGGGGACCGGTGGGGTCTCGGTGCTGCCCTTCTGGGTCCGAATCTCGCGCTCGACCTCAGAGCGCAGCTCTACGTAGCACGCAAGCGTGAAAAGGTGCAGCGCGAGCGACAGTGCGAACAGACCCGCAAACGCTTTCCAGCTTCCTCCTTTGCCACCGCACCGACTTTGGCACGCGCACATAACTGCCGGTTGGCTCGCGCTCGCCTCTGGACTCTCTGAGGACGACCCCATTATCTTTATTCACCCGCACGCACGCGCTTCACTGCCCTTCCAGGGATCACTTCATCGCGCATCAACGGACAGAAACGGCAGCGCGCGACTCAAAACCTGCACCTGAACGCGCGCGCACAGACACGAACACTGCACGCATAGACACGCACGAGAACCGAACTTTATCCGCGAACTCGAGCTCACTCACTCAATGGGACAGTGCCTGCATAGCCACGCCCCCCTCAATTCTAATTGGTTACGAGGCTGTGATGTCATTTTCTGGCGAAGAGGAAACAAGCGGAAGCGCGCGGATTAAAGTTGATTAGAGAGAAATCGCACGAGCGAAGAAAACAGAGTTTAATTCAAAATATCCGAACAGTAAACAAGAGAGGCACGTGCTTAACAACCACAACAACAACCACAACAACCACAACAACCAGAACCACCACCACAACAACCACCACAACACCAACAACCACCACAACAACAACCACAACCACAACAAAACAAACAACAACAACAACACACAACAATCACAAAAACCAGAACCACCACCACCACACACACCAACACAACAACCCACCACAACAACAACCAGACCCACCACCACCACACCAACAACAACCACCACAACAACAACAACCACCACAACAACCACCACAACAACAACCACCACCACCACAACAACAACCACCACAACAACAACCAGAACCACAACCACAACCACCACAACAACCACCACCACCAACAACAACACCACCACAACAAACAACCACCACAACAACAACACACAACATCACAAAAACCAGAACCACCACCACCACACCAACAACAACCACCACAACAACAACAATCACAAAAGCCAGAACCACCACCACCACCACACCAACAACAACACCACACACACACCACAACACCCACCAGAACCACCACCACCACAACACAACAACCACCCAACAACCAACAACCCACAACAACAATCACAAAAACCAGAACCCACCACACCAACAACAACAACCAAAAATCCACAACACCACAACCACCACAACAACAACCAGAACCACCAACCACCACCACACCACACAACCACCACCACAACCACAACAACCACACCACAACAACAACAACAATCAAACAAAAACTACAACAACAACAACCACCACCACCACAACAACAACCATAACAACCACAACAAGAACAACCACAACAATAATACTAATAATACAAGTCTAATTAAATACACATCTCTGTAAAAATAGCTAAATACCATTACACACACACACACACACACACACACACACACACCACACACACCCACACCACCACATATAAGATGACATTTAAACCCCGCCCACTTTCCTATTAACAGCGTCAGTTTAGTCATCCGCAGCATTTAAGCGCCACCGTGTGGTGAAAATGAAAACACACATCAATACACTTTTTTAGAAGAATATGAGGAAGTGGTAGTTCGGTGGTTAAGGTGTTGAACTGCTAATTAGATTTCCTAAGTTAGCCGTGTTGGGCCCCTGAGTGAGGCCCTTAACCCCCCAGTTGCTCAGTTGTTATAAATGAGATTAATGTGTGTGTGTGTGTGTGTGTGGAGGGGGGGGGGGGGGGCATAAATGCAAGAAATGTAAATTAACCCATAAAAACTGTAAAGCCTTTAATGTATTTTACTGTTTATATAATAATTTATAATAAATACAATAAATAAAGAATAAAACAATAAAAGAAAATCAATGTTTGTTATCGTTAAACTCCGCCCCCTGTGGTAGACGTTGGTATTACATGCTAACAGTTTAGCCAGTTAGCACTTAAAAGAAGTAACAGAAAACAGTGTGTGTTTTTATGGCTGAAAGTAAAGAAACACTTAGTTTGTTGGAATATTCTGTTGTGTAGCGCTGAAACGCTCCTGTAGCTGCGGTGGTGGGTGGAGTCGTGTGGGTCGCTAACACCTTTATTCGCTTCTGATGCTCATGTGCAAAGTTTCTCTGTGGATCATGTGGACATTTATATTTGTGTGTTTGGGTATTTTTACAGAATTCACAGTTCCACTGTTCACCGGGAAGCTGCTGCTCCGTCTCTTGTCTTTTGTCTCTTGTCTCGTGGCTGTTGGTGCTCAAGGGAAAATGACTGAGGTTGACCAATGTTTGTGTCTTGACTGAACAATGGTGAGACAAACACTGAATCCTGGACATTTTAGACTATTTAGAATACGTTTTTCAGGTGCAAAATGAGGACATGTCCAAGAAAAAGAGGACGTATTAAAGAAAACATCTATCAACAATAATG
Source organism: Bagarius yarrelli (assembly GCA_005784505.1). Lineage (NCBI taxonomy): Eukaryota > Metazoa > Chordata > Actinopteri > Siluriformes > Sisoridae > Bagarius > Bagarius yarrelli. The sequence goes on from VCAZ01000268.1 coordinate 81,893, forward strand.
ATCAATGTGGGAAGTGGTAGCGGAGTGGATAAGGTGTTGGGCTGCTAATTGGAAGATCAGGATTTGATTCATAGCACCACCAAATTGCCACTGTTGGGCCCCTGAGCGAGGCCCCTAACACTAAATGCTCAGACGTATAAATGTAAGACGCTCTGAATAAGGACGTCTGCCAAATGCTGTAAATGTAAATGTATTTTACACTAAAAGGAGGAATGAATGTTGACCTGCAGAGGGCAGCAGACCTCCACTTAGACACCCCACACACACACACACACACACACACACACACACACACACACACAGAGTGATATAAGAGGCTGAGAGGAAATGCTGAATAAACACTACTGATTGCAGTGGATAAAAGTTTCAAATAATCACACATGTCCTGTGTATGTGTGTGTGTGTGTGTGTGTGTGTGTGTGTGCGTGTGACTATTGCACAACCGTACAAACGTGTGTTGTTTCTTTTGATTACTACAGCGAGTGTGTGGACTGATGGTGTGTTTTATTACAAGTATAGTATAGAATAGTATAGTATAGCAGTACAAGTGTGTGTACGTGTGTGTGTTTTTGTGTGTGTGTGAGAACTTGTACAAACAAAGTGTTAAA
>VCAZ01000268.1:95000-97500 GCA_005784505.1 Bagarius yarrelli
CAAACTGAACTGAATCAATTTGGGAATCATATCAGTATTGATTTCTGTGTCTGTGTATTATGTGAAAGTGTTTGTGTGTGTGTGTGTGTGTGTGTGTGAGTGAGTGAGTTAGTGTAAAACAAATTATTTTAAAAGTATTATAAATAGTATTAAATCATGAATATTAACTATATCATCAACATGTTCATCTGTAACACACACACACACACACACACACACACACACACACACACACACACACACAGAGAACAAAGCGGGATTTTGTGTGTGTGTGTGTGTGGGTACACATTCCACGGCACTTCGGGTGGAAACGAGGATCCGTCACAGTCGCCACAGCAATTTCATGGTGAGTTTATCGCTTCACACACACACACACACACACACACACACACACACACACACACACACACATATGAGTTTCTTCGTTCTTCTTCATATTCTTCATTTCACCATGACAACTAACTTATGGCTTCCGGTATGTGTGGTGTGTGTGTGTGTGTGTGTGTGTGTGTGTGTGTGTGTGTGTTTAAGAGAGAGAGAAAGAAAAAAAAAGCGTGAGAGTGTGTGAATGAGAGAGCCAGGTTTAGTGGGGGTAAGTGGGTGGACCTGCAAGAGATTGTTATGCACGATACCCTGCTGATTCTTAATGTGTGTGTGTGTGTGTGTGTGAGAGAGAGAGAGAGAGAGAGAGAGAGAGAGAGAGAGAGAGAGCGAGAGAGAGAGAGAAAAACTGGAGGTATGAAAGAATTGCTCAGGAGGGTGTAGAATATTCAGGCACATAATGGACCAATTTCTCTCTTTCTCTCTCTTTTTCTCAGGACACACACACACACACACACACACACACACACACACACACACACACACACACACACACACCACATGTCATGCCACATTCTTACTGATACACTATTTCAGGCGGACAATGTTTAGTCAGGTCTGTTTGGACTCCATTCAAACTGGACATGTTGTAACACACACATGAACCCAAGAATTTGCCAAAACCCACCATAACACACACACACACACGAACACACATACACTCTATCTGTGCTGTTTACACAATATTCCTCAATGTGAACAAAATGATTCAAAATAACTGAACTGATTCAGAATCATTTTATATTTATATTTATCTGTGTGAATTATTCAGACGAATCAACTCGGAATCCCTGAATTTATGACTCCTCTGTGTGACTACAGAAGCTTAAAAATTCATATCCTGCACACACACACACACACACACACACATACAGACACACACACACACACACACACACATACACACACACACACACACACACACACTCACCCCTATTGATTACAGACAAAACAGTTAAAATAGAAAGAGGAAGTGGGATTAAATTAAAGGAAGTGGTCATCATGATAGAGTGAAACTAGTGGCCACACCTGAAACTGCTTCCTGTCTGCATCAGCCCAGACCTCAGATATTTACACACACACACACACACACACACACACACACACACACACACACACACACACACACACATATATGTGACTCAATGCTAAATTGAGCTCTCAGACTGGACTGATACGAAAAGGTCAGGGAATGTGTGTGTGTGTGTGTGTGTGTGTGCTGCAGCTGGCTGGTGTAGAGCTCAGATTACGTGATCTATCTAACACCCTGACATCCCTTTTTTTGCCCCATTTTGTTTTCCCCCCCCCGTTATTTTTTTATTTTTTTTTTTTTTTTTTTTTTTTTTTGCCCCCCCCCCCCCCCGTTATTGACAGTATGTGTTGATTGATAAAAGTTGTTTAAATTTTGTGCCGTTGTTATTAGTTTGTTTTAATTAATCATTAATAATAAATCTTTTTTTTAGTTTTTGTTTGCACATTTTGATCTTCGGGAAGACGTCTGTATCCAGATCACTTTATATTTATCTCATTTAAAATCCATTCAAGCAGGTAAAGGGCCTTCCTCAGGGGCCCATCAGTGGCAGATTGGCAAAGCTGGGATTCGAACCCATCAGCATCTGTGCACACATTAACCACTGAACTTACACTGTATGTGTTCCAGTACCGCTTCTCTCTACAGTCTGCATGATTATATTTTACCCCGGATGGCCTACAGAGTTCGCTGTTGTCTAGTTATTGTTTAACTGCGCTCGTTTCATTAAAGACAAAAAACCCCAGCCTGAAAAAATAACATTTAAAGATATAAAATAAATCAGGAGTGTTTAATGTTTAAGGTTTTTAAAGCAAATATTATTTTAAATAAACTGTTTAAATGCTTCCGGTTTCTGAATGACCAATCAGAAGCCTGCAGTGTAACACACCTGAGCTGTGGAGTTCAACTCAACCTGGCAACCCGGAGTTTAACTGCCTCACTGTCTCCACAAAGCGCTGTGATTGGTAGGTGGGCTGGTCTTGCGTCGATCCTCGGTTTGTGTGTGTGTGTGTGTGTGTGTGTGTGTGAGAGAGAGAGAGAGAGAGAGAGAGAGAGAGCCTGAACGAGTCCACAGCCGCGTGTCACACA
>VCAZ01000268.1:117500-125000 GCA_005784505.1 Bagarius yarrelli
GTTTTGTTTAAGTGATCATGTTTTTGAGCGTGTTTGAGTGATTGTGTGTTAGTTTGTGTGTGTGTTAGTTTGGGTGTTTGAGTGATTATGTTTTTGTTTGTTTGAGTGTGTTAGTTTGTTCGAGTGAGTGTGTGTTGTGTGTGTTAGTTTGTTCGAGTGATTGTGTGTTTGTTTGTTAGTGTGTGTGTTTGTGTGTTTGTTTGTTTGTGATTATATTTTTGTTTGTGTTGATTTTTTAGTTTTAATAAAGCCGCACTGGCTGTTCCATGTCTGTTTTACACACACTTTCAGTTGTTTGGTTCTGAATTGATTGTTTTTAATTGTGGTTCTAGCATGGGATCACACACACACACACACACACACACACACACACACACACACACATTTTTATGTTTTTTAATTTCGAATCCGATGAAAAGAATCACGATTTTATTATGTCTAATTGAATCACATGCTGGTGTGTCATGTTGCATATGTGTGTGTGTGTGTGTGTGTGTGTGTGTGTGTGTGTGTGTGTGTGTGTGTGTGAATTCTAATTGAGTTGTACCGCTCAGTTGTTGGCACAGTGACAGGTTGGCACATCGATGGTGAGACTGGCAACCCGCCCGCGCCCATGCATCTCAATCTGCATGACATCATATCAGCGCCTAGCAACACTAATCACACACACACACACACACACACACACACACACACACCTCTCAAAGAGCCATTTCTTACCTCCGTCACTCTCTCTCTCTCTCTTTCTCTTTCTTTAGTAGTTAAATTTCTCTCATTTGTCATCATGCAAGTTTAAATGTTATCACCCGCTGCTGTGATGTCATAGGTCATGTGACTATATTTGGGACGGGGTGACTGTCTCTATTTTCGGGGTTCAGCCATGTTTTTCTGTGTCTGCACTTTTCCGCAGTTCAGATACTCGGCTAGTTCCGACTCTAACAATCGCTAACGTTAATATAAATGTTAAAGAGAATTGGACCCAAACTGCAGCCCTGTTTCACTCCTCACACCGAATCCTGTCCCCTTTTGTCCCACATGTCCCGTCTGTCCCGCCTGTCTTTTGGTTAAATGTTTCTAGAGAAACAGAGTTAATCATGTCATATGATGTCATACACTTTACACATTTATGTAACTTTTTATACACCTGAGCAAAGGTCTTCCCGCTCTTTTTGTCTTTTATTTCTCTCTCTCTCTCTCTCTCTCTCTCTCTCTCTCTCTCTCTCTCTCTCACTCACTCACTCACTTTAAACAATTCTGTTTTTATTTAGCTTTCTCATCTTTCTTTCTTTTATTCTTACACTCAATTTCTTTCTCTCTCGCTTCGTCTATCTTACACTCACTGTCTCACTGTCTGTCTATCTCCCTTTCTCTCTCTCTCTCCCCCTTATGCCTGTCTTTCTCTCTCTGTCTCTTTCTGTTTCCATATTTGTATATTAATGTGCATAACAGCATTAAGATTGATCACAGGAATGTGTATAGGTGTGTGTGTGTGTGTGTGTGTGTGTGTGTGTATGCACTCATATATAAATGTTTTTTCGGTTTTGTCCTCTTTAATTAAATAATTAAAATCTTATTAGTCATATTCTTCTTCTGTATTTCTCTCTCTCTCTCTCTCTCTCTCTCTCTCACACACACACACACACACACACACACACACACACACACACATACACACACTCACACACACTCACATACTCTCACTATGCATGTTTCAACATGTCTCACTCACATAACTTAATGAGGGGGAGGCTTGTGTAGTTAATAAGGTGTGTGTGTGTGTGTGTATGTGTGTGTGTGTGTGTGTGTGTGCACGAGCTAAAATTAAATTGAATAAATATGTCCTTAAAGGTGAGAATACCTGCTGTGACAATTCAAATAAATCCCAGGAGTGTGTGTTTATGTGTGTGGGTGTGTGTGTGTGTGTGTGTGTGTGTGCGTTTGTGTGTGTGTGTGTGTGTGTGCGCTAGATAAGCCTTGCCGTTAACAGAATCTTATTGTTTTTAATGACTCACTTTAACAATTTGTTTAAATGATTCAGTTTAAATGATTCAGTTTAAATGATTCAGTTTAAATGATTCATTCTGATAATTTGATCCGATGATTTATTTGTGACTCATAAATGATTTCTTTAATTGTGTTTTTTTAATTCAGTCTAAATTTTTTAATGCAACTTTTCTGCAAAAATTCTGACAGACGGACAAACTGAAACACAGACTGCAGCTCTGCTTTATGAACATTCACAGACCGTGAGTGTGTGTGTGTGTGTGTGTGGTGTGTGTGTGTGTGTGGATGGGGATACATTCCCATTGGGTTAGATTACTATCATACACAGCTGTAATGAGAGAACACTCCTCATGCTCTTTACATCTTATGTTTCCTTATACATGTGCGCACACACACACACACACACACACACACACACACACACACACACACATGTTCCTAAATAAGGCTGCATTACTGAAATAAAACCCAGTAGTCATTTGATGTATGAGCTTAAATCAGTGTGTGTGTGTGTCTGTGTGTGTGTGTGTGTGTGTGTGTGTGTGTGTGTGTGTGTGTGTGGTTTTTGAACAAGGCTTGCAATCAAAAGTCTCATCAATCAACGAACTACCTACTACTTACCTGTCTCACTCTCTTTCCTGTCTTACTCTCTGTCTGTCTTCTGGTCTTTCGTCTGGGTTTTTTTATTTCTCCTTTGTTCTTTTTATTTTCTCTCTCTTTCATTTATTCTCTTTAATATTCGTGTTTTTCTGTTTCTGGTTCATTTCTCCTTCTTTTCTCTTATTTTTATTCTTTTTCTTGCTTTTATTGGGTTTTTTTTCCTGCCTTTTTTCTGCCTTTTTCTCTCTCTGCAGCCCAATAATTATCTCTCTTCCTCTCCTAACCCTATTTTGTGGTTTTATTTGGTTACTCGTCTCTCTCTCTCTCTTGTCTTTTTTTGCCTCTGTATTGTAATCCAATTTTTTACGTTTAATTTAAAAAAAAAAAAAAAAACTTTTTTTTTCTTTCCTCCCTTCTTTCCTTCCTTTATTTTTTATCTTTTTTTGTGTCTTAGACTGACATACAAAAAAATACAACTGCTGTTAATTATTTTACTCAATTCTCTCTCTCTCTCTCTCTCTCTCTCTCTCTCTCTTCTCTCTCTCTCTCTGTGTGTTAGGTTTAGGTACGTCTGATGGAACTCTAGAGGGTTTGGAGATGAGAGAAGGAGGAGTATGCAGGACCAGAGATATGAAAATCATTATGAAAGTAGGGCAAGGTGAGTGTCTCACACACACACACACACACACACACACACACACACTCACACACACACAGACACACACACACACCTGGTCATCCTCTGATGACTGTAATTTGCTGACTGCAGCAGGTACGAGCTTTGATTCATCGATCATAAAGTAATAAAGCACATTTTTATTCGCAGACATAACACCCACCCACACACACACACACACACACACACACACACCACACAACACAACACACACACACAAACAGTAAAATACATAGAAAGAGGGCGAGAGAATTAAGGTGAGCTAGAAACTGAAATGTGATGCATTCTGGGGAAAATTTATCACATGGTGAAATTTGACCTTCCACAGGTTTTGATGCCACATGAATGATATGTTTACATTTTTTTTACCCCGTTACCCCAAATAACGTTACCTAAAGAGACAAACTACGTTACCCTAAAGAGCGAAACTAACGTTCACCCTAAAATAGAACTAACGTCACCCTAAAAATAGAAACTAACGTCACCCTAAAAAATAGAAACTAATGAAACTTGTTACCCTAAAAAGACGCACTAAAACGTTACCCTGAAGAGACAAACTAACGTTACCCTTAAAGAGACGCACTAACGTTACTCTGAAGAGACAAACTAACGTTACCCAACGCTGAAAGAGACGCAACTAACGTTACTCTGAAGAGACAAACTAACGTTACCCTGAAGAGACGCACTAACGTAACGTTACCCTAAAGACCCTAAAGAGACAAAACTAACGTCACCTTAAAGAGACGCACTAACGTTACCCTAAAGAGACAAACTAACTAACGTTACTCTGAAGAGACAAACTAACGTTACCCTAAAGAGCGAACTAATGTCACCCTAAAAATAGAAACTAACGTTACCCTAAAGAGAGATGCACTAACGTTACTCTGAAGAGACAAACTAACGTTACTCTGAAGAGACAAACTAACGTTACCCTAAAGAGACAAAAACTAACGTTACTCTGAAGAGACAAACTAACGTTACCCTAACCCTAAAAATAGAAACTAACGTTACCCTGAAGAGACGCACTAACGTTACCCTACTGAAGAGACAAACTAATGTTACCCTAAAGAGACGCACTAACGTTACCCTAAAGAGACAAAACTAACGTCACCTTAAAGAGACGCACTAACGTTACCCTAAAGAGACAAACTAACGTTACCCTAAAGAGAGACCCTAAAGAGAGAAACTACGTTACCCTAAAGAGCGAACTAATGTCACCCTAAAAATAGAAACTAACGTTACCCTAAAGAGACGCACTAACGTTACTTTGAAGAGACAAACTAACGTTACCCTAAAAATAGAAACTAACGTTACCCTAAAGAGACGCACTAACGTTACTCTGAAGAGACAAACTAACGTTACCCTAAAAATAGAAACTAACGTTACCCTAAAGAGACGCACTAACGTTACCCTAAAAATAGAAACTAATGTTACCCTAAAGAGACGCACTAATGTTACCCTGAAGAGAGAAACTAACGTTACCCTAAAGAGACAATTTAAACTTTTTTTATAGTCCTAAAAATGTCCCAGCGTGCAACATCTGACAGATTTTTTCAGTTTACATTACAAAACCAAGTAAAAATGCCTTCGCCCACTTTCTGACTGTGTGTGTGTGTGTGTGTGTGTGTGTGTGTGTGTGTGTTTCAGATCCGAACGCTCCTGATCCGGTCCACACGGAGCCTCCTGACCGAAACAACGACAACGAGATCAAAACTCCGACAAACAAACCGGAAAAAAAGAAAGAAAAAGACAGAGAGATAGACAGCGGGGAGAGAGAAAATTCAATACCGGGAAACACAGGTGTGTGTGTGTCTGTGTGTGTGTGTGTGTGTGTGTGTGTGTGTGCGTGTGTGTAAAATGTAGCAACCTACAGCAGGGCCGAATGATGGCAAGAAAGTTAAAGCAAGAGAGACAGAGCCTTAAGCCTGGATAAAGCTAAAAAAACATTAATGACATAACATTCCGTCTCTGTCTCCACCTGTCTGTTTGTCTGTCTCTCTCTCTTCTCCTGTCTGTGTCTTACTTTTTCCCTGGCTTACTCCACCTGTCTTACTCTTCCTTTCTGATTGTCTTTTTCTTTATCTGACTTCTCTGTCTGTCTGTCTTTCTCTCTCCCTCTTTCTCTTTCTGTCTCTCTCTTTCTACCTGTCTCTCTCTCTCTTTTAGACTCAAGGAACTCTGACTCGTTGGAGGGGATCTTCGGTTCTAAGCCGGCTCTCTTTGCCACCATCGCTGCTGGATGTTTGCTCTTCCTCCTCATCATCATCATCCTCATCGTGCTGCTGCTCAAACTGCGTAAGAGGACGCGCAAACCGAGGGGCGGAGCCTCGCTCTCACTTAGCACGCTGGCCGCCCCCAAATGCTCCGCCCAGTCCGGATCGGAGCCCAGTGACATCATCATCCCGCTGCGGCCAACTGAGGGCGGGTTCTGCTCACACTACGAGAAAGTGAGTGGTGACTACGGCCACCCCGTCTACATCGTACAGGAAATGGGTCCTCAGAGTCCCGCCAACATCTACTACAAAGTCTGAGAGACAGACTTGTGAAAAGACAGACAGACAGACAGAAAGACAGAGAGAGAGACATAGACGGACTGACTGGCCTCAGTAATCAAATGCTCTCTCTCTCATCCTGCTTCCTAAATTCTCTGTCTGCCAGCTGAACTAAAACAGGAAGCAGGAAGTGAGGAAACAGGAAGTAGATACAAAGACGTTGTATACAAAGAGATGTGGTGTAATGATGTCACTAAGTGGGATGCAATTTTCCCAATCAGGAAATACACAGAACTTCAGACTCTAAGCATGAGCCAATCACAGACAAGCTGAGTGATGACATCACAAAGCAGGAAATGATTTTCTTGTTTTTTTGATTTCTATTAGTTTTTTTTAATCACCACTATTCACTCGTTTACTGAACTGCTAAAACACACACACGCACACACACACACACACACACACACACACACTTGTGCACACACATACCAGAGTGCTGAAGGATAGTGTTGATTGAACTCGACCAAGAATAAACACCCACTTTGCTCATGTTACAAAGTGTGTGTGTGCGTGTGTCTGTGTGTGTGTGTGTGTGTGTGTGTGTGTGTGTTTCTGCCCTTTTACCATTTTATCCTCAGTATTTTCCTGTGTGTGAGAAAAAAAATAACAAACACATTACAGCAAATTTTCCACCAATTTGGTTTGAATCAACATCAAATAAACAGAGACTTAAGAGAGAGAGTGAGACAGAGAGAGAAAGAGAGTGAGACAGGGAAAGAGAGGGAGAGTAAGACAGGAAAAATAATGAGAATAAGAGAGACAAACATTCTTTTGAATGGGAAGCAATACATGCAAAAAATTGCTCTTCTTGTCTCTCTTTCTCTCTTCCACCCTGTCTCTTTCTCCCCCTCTCTTTCTTTCCCCTTGTCTCTCTCTCTCTCTCCCTGTCTCTCTCTCTCTCTCTGTCTCTCTCTCTCTCTCTCTCTCTCTCTCTCTGTATAAATAAATGTGCCTTAACAGTTGATTGTTCATCTGAAGGTGGTTCTTTTATCCTTTTCATGACCCTCAGTGCTTCTGTGTGGATACACACACACACACACACACACACACACACACACACACACACATACACACACAAACAAACAAAATCAGTATTTAAATATGTTTAAAAAAAAGTGTTTTGTTTGTCTGCTGATATTGTTACATTTTTACATCACAATGTCAAACCTAATAGGAAGATTTTATATTGTAACACTAACACACACTCACCACACACACACACACACACACACACACACATACACATACACAAACATACACGTATACCACTTTACCAGACACGTGCAATAAACACTACATTAGTCTCAGTTTATTCAGCAGTGTATATTCTCACACTCATGTTAACAAACTAACACACACACTAACACACACACTAACGTCTGACACATCTGCCTGAAACATCTGTAACACCTTTGCCAACCCCTAAATTACAGCTGTCTGCTCTAATGTGTATAAATCTGTTTTTTTTTTTTTGCGCCACACATTTTCCCACCCTCTTACGCTCAAGCACAACCTCTCCAACCCCGCCCACTCTCTTACACCCAACCACAACCCTGCCCACCCTCTCTCTCACCCACCCTCAACCTCACCCCACACCTCCAACCCCGCCCACTCTCTTACACCCCAACCACAACCCTGCCCACCCTCTCTCACCCACCCTCAACCTCA
>VCAZ01000268.1:130000-135000 GCA_005784505.1 Bagarius yarrelli
AAAGACCAAGAAAAGAAAAGTGAGACAAAGAGAGTGAGACAGAGAGGGCGGCAAAAAGAGAGAGCGACAGTTGAACTAATAAGGTAAGCTCGAGGGAGAAACTTTGTAATAACATTATTTATAATACTGTTTAAACACACTCACTGTAACACACACTCACTGTAACACACACACACACACACACACACACACACACACTGTGCCACACAGCATGAAATTCCAGATAAAAAATTGAGGCCCAAATTTAGTTTGAACTGTTTGTAAATATTCACTGCCACAATCTAAATACACCAGAGAGTGTGTGTGTGTGTGTGTGTGTGTGTGTGTGTGTGTGTGTGTGTGTGTGTGTGTGTGTGTGTGTGTGTGCTGACTTGCTGTTCTGTCTGTTGTGTTGTTACCTCCTAGCAACAAAATTCATTTCTCTCACACCCATACACACACACACACACACACACACACACACACACACACACAGATAATAATTTCAGCACTAACAGTGACTAGACTGTCGATTAGCTGGTTATGGTAACTAGTTAGTTGTAACTATGGTAACGAGTTGTGTTGCATTTTATATGTTATGATGTATTAATAATTTGAGTGAATGTATCGGTTTTATATCCGCTGATCGGCTCATACCATCAAAATAAATTCCGCAGAATAATCCGAACTGTCTAGTATAGTGAATTTTACTATTTGTCAGTATTTTCATTATTTGTCAGTATGTCAGTAATTGTTAGTATTTTATTTTTGTCAGTATTTTTTTTAGTATTTTTTTTGTCAGTATTTTTAGTATGTTATTATTTTCATTATTCATCAGTATGTCAGTAATTGTTATTATTTTATTTTCTGTCAGTATTTTTACTATTTGTCAGTATTTTTATTATTTGTCAGTTTTTAGTATTTGTCAGTATTTTATTATTTGCCAGTATTTCAGTAATTGCTAGCATTTTTTGTCAGTACTTTCAAGTATTGTCAGGTATTTTAATTATTTGACGGTATTTTCACTATTTCAGAAATTGTTAGTATTTTATTTTCTGTCAGTATTTTTACTATTTGTTAGTATTTCAGTATTTGTCAGTATTTTCATTATTTGTCAGTATTTTTAGCTATTTTTCAGCACTTGCAAGTATTTGTCAGTATTTCATTATTTACCAGTATTTCAATAATTGTTAGCATTATACTTTTGTCATTAGTTTCAATATTTGTCAGTATTTCAGTAATAGTTAGTATTTTTAGTATCAATCAGTATTTGTTCTGTCAGTATTTTTACTATTTCTAAGTAATTTTTAGTATTTTATTTTTGTCAGCATGTTTAGTATTTGTCAGTATTTCAGTTTTAGTCACTACTTGTACTTGTAAGTATTTGTCAGAATTTTCATTATTTGTCAGTATGTCAGTAATTGTTATTGATTTATTTTCTGTCAGTATTTTTAGCATTTGTCAGTAATTTAAGTATTTGTCAGTATCATTTCAGTATTTCTCAGTGTTTACATGCCAGGGTGGTGTGTGTGTGTGTGTGTGTGTGTGTGTGTGTGTGTGTGACTAGGTAACAGTGTGAGATCAGTGTGTAATGTAATGAAGCTGGTTCTCTGAGTTCTCCACGCGTGGATGTGCTCTGATTGTAAATTCAGAAGAACGTCCCTTTCAGCAGATTTCCCAGTTGAAAGTTGATCTTGGTGGAGATGTGTGAGATGATCCGTCCTCCTCCCTCATGCACCGCTTCCTGGTGTTTGTTTAAGGTTTGCAGATGATTTATGAATCTTATAAGGATCATTAGTGCGATTAATGCTGCTGTCAAAAACCTGCTGCATCTAACTGACCTTTAGGATGAAAAAAACTCATTCTACAGCATCCAAAAAACACCAGCATGAAATCAGCAGATGAGGTTTCATTCATCTCATTCATCTCAACCAAACACCACCATCATACCAGACACATCACAATGAGAATCTTTATTAAGATATGTAGCAGTTTCAATGGGGAATGTTGGTGTTTTAATGGTGAATGTTGGTGTTTAATGGAGAATGTTGGTGTTTTAATGGAGAATGTTGGTGTTTAATGGAGAATGTTGGTGTTTTAATGGAGAATGTTGGTGTTTAATGGAGAATGTTGGTGTTTAATGGTGAATGTTGGTGTTTAATGGTGAATGTTGGTGTTTAATGGTGAATGTTGGTGTTTTAATGGAGAATGTTGGTGTTTAATGGTGAATGTTGGTGTTTTATGGTGAAATGGTGAATGTTTGGTGTTTGATGGTGAATGTTGGTGTTTGATTGTGAATTTTGGGTGTTTTGGAATGTTAATGGTGTTTAAATGGTGAATGTTGGTGTTTTGGAATGGTGAATGTTGGTGTTTAATGGTGTTTAATGGTGTTTGTTTAATGGAGAATGTTGGTGTTTAATGGAGAATGTTGGTGTTTTAATGGGAGAATGTTGGTGTTTCAAATGTAAATATTGGTGTTTAATGGGTGAATGGAATGAATGTTGGTGTTTAAATGGTGAATGTAATGTTGGTGTTTAATGTTGGTGTTTAGAATGTTTTGGTGTTTAATGGTGAATGTTGGTGTTTATTGGAGAATGTTGGGTGTTTAATGTAGAATGTTGGTGTTTATTGGATGTTGGTAATGGAATGTTTTTGTGTTTAATGGTGAATGTTGGTGTGTTTTAATGGAGAATGTTGGTGTTTAATGGTGAATGTTGGTGTTTAATGGTGAATGTTGGTGTTTAATGGTAGAATGTTGGTGGTGTTTTAATGGATGGAATGTTGGTGTTTATTGGAGAATGTTGGTGTTTTTGTAAATGGAGAATGTTGGGTTTAATGTAATGTTGGTGTAATGGTGAATGTTGGTGAGTTTTAATGGAGAATGTTGGTGTTTTAATGGAGAATGTTGGTGTTTTAATGGAGACAGTTGGGGTTTAGGGAGAATGTTGGTGTTTAATGGAAAATGTGTGTTTAATGTAATGGTGGTGTTTAATGGTGAATGTTGGTGTGTGGAATGTTGGTGTTTTGGTGTTTAATGGTGAAATGTTGGTGTTTTGTTGAATGGAGGTGAATGTTGGTGTTTAATGTTGAGAATGTTGGTGTTTTGAATGTTGAATGTTTGGTGTTTTTAATGTAAATGTTGGTGTTTAATGGTGAATGTTGGTGTTTATTGGAGGTTATTCGAATGTTGGTGTTTAATGGAAATGTTGGTGTTTAGAATGTTTGGTGTTTTAATGGTGAATGTTGGTGTTTTTAATGTGTTTTAATGTTGGTGTTTAATGGTGAATGTTGGTGTTTTAATGGTTGGGTGTTAGAATGTTGGTGTTTATTGGAGAATGTTGGTGTGTTTTAATGGGTTTTTAGTAATGTTGGTGTTTTAATGGTGAATGGTGGATGAATGTTTGGTGTTTAATGGTGAATGTTGGAGGTTTTGGAATGGTTTTAGAATGTGGTGTTTAATGGAGAATGTTGGTGTTTGTAATGGAGAAATGTTGGTGTTTTTTTATGGTGGAATGTTGAGAATGTTGGTGTTTTGGTGTGATGTGTGTGTGGTGAATGTTGGTTGTTAATGGAGAATGTTGGTTTAATGGAGAATGTTGGTTGGATGTTTGGTTGTTTAATGGAGGATGTTGTGTTTTCAATGGAGAATGTTGGTGTTTTTTGATGGAGAATGGGTTGGTGTTTTAATGGAGAATGTTGGTGTTATTAGGAGAATGTTTGGTGTTTAATGGAAATGTTGGTGTTATTGGAGAATGTTGGTGTTTATTAATGAGAATGTTGGTGTTTAATGGAGAATGTTGGTGTTTAATGGAGAATGTTGGGTGTTTAATGGAGAATGTTGGTGTTTGAATGGTGAATGTTGGGGTTTATGGAGAATGTTGGTGTTTATTAGAGAATGTGGTGTTTATGGAGAATGTTGGTGTTTGTTTTAATGGAGAATGTTGGTGTTTAATGGGAATGGTGTTTAATGATGTTGGTGTTTATTAGGAGAATGTTGGTGTTTAATGGAGTAATGAGATGTTGTGTTTTAGTTAGAGAATGTTTGGTGTTTAATGGGTGTTTAGAATGTTGGTGTTTAATGGGTTGGTGTTTAATGGGAATGTTGGTGTTTAATGGAGAATGTTGGTGTTTATGAGATAGAGCTGTTTGGTGTTTATGGAGAATGGTGTTTGGAGCTGTGTGTTTAATGGAGAATGTTGGTGTTATTAGAGAATGTGGTGTTATGTAGAGAATGTTGGTGTTTAATGGAGAATGTTGGTGTTTTAATGGAGAATGTTGGTGTTTAATGGAGAATGTTGGTGTTTAATGGTGAATGTTGGTGTTTTAATGGAGAATGTTGGTGTTTTTAATGGAGAATGTTGGTGTTTTAATGGTGAATGTTGGTGTTTAATGGAGAATGTTGGTGTTTTTAATGGTGAATGTTGGTGTTGAATGTTGGTGTGTTTAATGGTGAATGTTGGTGTTGATGAGAGAATGTTGGTTTGTTTTATGGAGGAATGTTGGGTGTTTTTACTCAGTCTTAAAGGCTGCTTGGTGTTTCGAGCTCATGAGAAATCTGCAGTCTTGGAACATTAGCATATGTGGTGTAATCGATTATCATCACATTCCAGCACAAGCAAAAAACCCATTTCAATGATGGACATAAAACGAGCCAAGGTTCTCCTGATGTTCCTCAGGCTGTGGTGTGTGTGTGTGTGTGTGTGTTTGCGTGTGTTGTGTGTGTGTGTGTGTGTGTGTGTGTGTGTGTTTTGCGTGTGTGTATGTGTGTGTGTGTGTGTGTGTGTGTAATTTCCTGTGTTGAGTATTTTTCTCTCTCTGCTTTGGATTTGTTTAGTTTTAGTGATTTCAGGCTCAGAGTAAAACCTGTCGCTTCACATCTTCGTCTTCAGCAGCGCGATATTAAACCCTGTGGTTTCGTCTTTAAGCTTAGCTGAATCAGATCAATAAGTTCCTGTTACACACAAACAAACGCACACACACACACACACACACACACACACACACACTAAGGGCAGCAGCAA
>VCAZ01000268.1:140000-167500 GCA_005784505.1 Bagarius yarrelli
CTATTTATTCACTCACTCATTCCGTCACTCACATTTGTGCCGATTTCGAGCAATAGTCAGCGCTAAACTCGACATAAAGTGTTTTCAATACTGCGAAAGGAAGTACCATGTGTTTAACCCTTTACACTGATAAACAAAAACAAAGTAAAGAGAATAAACACACACACACACACACACACACACACACACATCAGAGGAGAACTAATGAAACTACTGCTGAACTGTAACACACACACTATCTTACACACACTCAATCTCTTGTCCTTGATCTACACAGAGGTGAGGGGTGTAATAATTAGGGCCTCTTAACCATGTCAAACAGCAGAAAACCTATTACGCACACAGACACACACACACACGCACACACACACACACACACACACACACACACACACACACACACACACACACACATACAGAGGACACTTTATTTCAAAGAGACAGTTTGACAGGGGGGAAAAACTGCACTCACCACTTAAACACATTTTAAGAGTCTGGATTCTCTCCACTGTCACTGTGTGTGTGTGTGTGTGTGTGTGTGTGTGTGTGTGTGTGTGTGTGTGTGTGTGTGTGTGTGTGTGTGTGTGTGTAGTAGAACGAAAGGAAAAACCTAAATGTGAGGTGAAACAACTTTAACATACTGTCTGTATTCGACCACCTGTCTTTCTATCTCTTTTTCTCTCTCTATTTCTCTCTCTCACACACACACACACACACACACACACACACACACACACACACTCTCTCTCTTTTTATTTGAAATCACAATGTTTTTGCATATATATATAAAAATATATTTGTGTTTGTTTATTTGACTAATTGATAGATTGATTGAATAAATGAATGATTAAATAAATGAATGAATGAATGAATAAATGAATGAATGAATAAATGAATGAATGAATAAATAGATGAGGGGATTTGGTCCTTTGAGTTTGATGTTGGTTTAGTAGCTCATCAGAGGTGGGTAAAATATCCAAAAATCAGTACTTAATTAAAAGTACACATACTTATAGAAACAGTTACGTAAACGTATCGGATACATGACATATAACATCACATGACATGACCTATATAACATCACATGACCTGATGTAACATCACATGACCTGATATAACATCACATGACCTGATGTAACATCACATGACCTGATATAACATCACATGACCACATGATGTAACATCACATGACCTGATAACATCATGAACATCACATGACCTGATGTAACATCACATGACCTGATATAACATCACATGACCTGATATAACATCACATGACCTGATGTAACATTTTTACTTACATTTTATAAATATATGAATTATTCACGTAGAATTAAATTAAATTAAATTAAATTAAATTAAATTAAATTAAATTAAATTAAATTAAATTAAATTAAATTAAATTAATTCCAATCCGGTTCAGATTTTTGTGTGAATGTTTTAAACTTTATTATAAGAAAAATATGAAACTTTGCGCTCGGGATTGTTGTATAAATGCATGACATGAACTTTTATATCTTATATATAAATATATATAGAAGCAAGGCCCCTAAACGTAAGTAACACTCAACACTTGATGTAATAAACACGAGTGAATGTAATTCTTCACTAACCACATCTGGAACTCAAACACATTGGTGTGTGTGTGTGTGTTAGTGTGTATGTCGGACTGCTAATTGGAAGATCCGGGTTCGATTCCCAGCACCACCAAGTTCCCACTGCTGGGCCCCTGAGCAAGGCCCCTAACGCCTAATTGCTCAGTTGTATAAAAGATATAAATGTAATTAGGACGTCTGCCAAATGCTTGAAATGTAAAAGAGAGTGTGTGTGTGTGTGTGTGTGTGTGTGTGTGTGTGTGAGTGATGGTGGGAACCTGAAGTTACAGCAGATGGATTTCCTGTTTTGTTGTTTTGTTCTTATTGTGGTTTCAGTGCAGAATTACCGAAAGCTTCAGCAGTGCTTTGGGGTGATGATGGTGAACTCGACGTTTCCTTCTCCACCAGACATTCACTAGAAGTTTCCAGTGAGCTGATCCATGAGCAGATGAAGCTGTGGAAATGGGAAAGATAAAGATGCGGTGTGGATGGATGACGACACACTCCTACAGTCAGAACCTGTTTCAGAGCTCCTCATGTCAGTAAATATCCTTAGAAGAGTTTTTGCATGGTTTCACTTTCTGATAGCTTCTATGTGGCTTTCTGTTTCCTCCACCTTCCATCATCATCTGTACAATGGAGGAGGAGTGAAGAACGATGAAAGCGGCGATCGACTAAACTTCTCGTCAGTTTGGGTTTGATGTCACTATGAAGGCTGTCATTCAGTTTTTGAAGTCGTATGTGGGACGTTTTGGGATGGCGGGTATTGTGCTTTTGTTTCTGGAGAACATCCTGGATGATAACTTCGTCTGTCCCTGTCTCTATGGTTACAATCAGTCGGTTTCTGCATTGTATTGGTTGGTTCCTGCAATCGTTTCCTTTATCGGTGCTTTTCTTTTTGTGGATCTGAGCGAGAATGGAGCCATGATGGAGATCTCTCGCTGTATGAGAGTAATGTTCTCGTTTATCGCTTTTTTCACCTGGACATCACTTGTTTTCCTTGACGGTCGATATTTGGCCTGCGCTTTTTCGAACTGGGAGAGCGTCTACACCAAATTTGAAGGACCAATTATTATGCAGTGGTGCAAACCTACCCGAAACGACACATCTGTGTTAGAGAGTCAGCAGAAAACCCTCAAGTTGACAGCCATCTCCCAGGTAACACGGTTTTACTACTCGGTTTTAGGAGTGAAAACCTCTGATGTGCTGGATGAAGTTTTTGACCAATCCTGTATTTTTTAGTTTACAGGTTTTGGGGTGATGATATTAGTTATCGCTTTATTAGCAGTTGTAAAGCATAAAGTAAAAAAACAACCCAACACCGAAGAGAGCCGGCGGCAGCATCACACGCCAGCAGAACGTGAGTGAACCGTCGGCTTTACCGTCATAACGCAGATTTATTTAACATTTTATTACCAAAATCATATTTCTTTTTGTGATTTTACAGAATTGCCAATGATGGCAGGTTCAGCAATTGCTCCGTGATCAGAAGGCTATAAGTTCAAATCCCAGGACTGCAAGAAAAACAGGAACATCATGGGTTTATTATAAGGAAATGTAAAAATGTTTAACTGCTTAAAAAAAAAATTATAATAATAATAATAACTCAGATAAATGATTTTGCTTTAATTTGTTTTAATATGCTGTCATTTTGCAATTTCGATGTCTGGCTGGTTCATTATTGTGTCGTTAAATCATTATTTAATTAAACTGCAACTGTTTATGAGAAGCCAAATTAACCAGGTCTGGTTTCAGTAAGGTCCTGTATGTGAATCAGACGCACAGTCACGAGCCGAGACTTTCTGTGTGATTTTTCAGCATGTTGATCAGAGGCTCGGCATCAGACGTTTTCCTCCAACATTAATGGAAGGAGTCTCCAGTATCAGTGCTTTGTGTATTGATGTTTGTTCTGTTACAGAGGTGTTTTTTTTTTTCGGCAGGAATGTGTGTGTGTGTGTGTGTGTGTTACAGTGTAAGAGTGTGAGATAATGAGGCTCTGTGGTTTCGGTGGTTTGAGCTTTCCGTCATCACACTTCCATTTTTTACAGTTAGATTTTGTAGAACGTTTTTGTGACAATAAAATAATAATAATAATAAAATGACCAGTTGTAGCTGTGATTCTTTAAAAATAAAATCAAAATACTTGGAGAATGAAGTTAAAAATACAGAAACTGAGTCAGAATTATTAGAATAATCTCAACCTCACTCTCTTCTTCTAAACCACCCTACCTCCAAATCCCTCCCATCACATTTAGCCACTCCCCCTTTAACCTCAAACCCCTCTCCTGCCACATTTTAGCCACTCCCCACCCTGCTTCTAAATCCCTAACACATTTAGCCACTCCCACCCCACCTACAAATCCCTCCTACCACATTTAAGCCACTCCCACTCTACCTATATATCCCACCCACCCACCACATTTTAGCCACTCCAGCTTTAACTTGAAACCCCTTCCTACCACATTTTTGCCACCTGCACTCTACCTATATATCCCTCCTACCACATTTTAGCCATTCCCACACACCTTTAAATCCCTCCCACCACCTTTAAGCCACTCCCACTTTACCTCCTTCTGTGTAAGTCGCTCCATCTGCATTTTAGCCCTTTCCACCCACTTCTAAATACCTCGCAACACATTTAAGCCACACCCACCCACATGCAAATCTCTCCCACCACATTTAAGCCACTCCCACTCCACCTATAAATCCTTTCCCACACATCTATGAATCCCTCCTGCCACCTTTAAGCCTCTCCCACTTTACATAATTGCTTTTACCACATTTTAGCCACTCCCACCCTAACTTGAACTTACTCCCATGACATATTAATTGTTGATAAATCCCTCTTCTTTATTTTGTGCCTCTGTTGATATCAGAGTCTTGAACTTTCATTTTTCATGTCTAAGAATGTCTCTTCTGCAAGCATGAACCAACCGATAAAAACCCCTGGAGGAATTTATAACCCTCAGTGAAGTTTTAGTTCCATAACATCCTGATTCTCGGTATTACACCTCCCTTTCATCCGAATCAGGAATGAATAATTAAAGGTAATTTAAAGTCATTAAATTAAATTGTTTACCTTCTTATTAAAAATATTGATTTTAATGGAACAAAAATCTCCGAAGGGCTGGAATGAGTTTAACAAGTCGGAGCAATGAACTCAGGAGAACGAGCTCAGCAACATCAAACACATTTAGCGCTGAAGACGTCACATCACGTTGGGTCTCTTCATCTCCATGAAAGCTTCCAGTCCGTTTTTTGCAGAGCGACTTACAGTGATCTTATTTAAACAGCTGAGCGGTTGAGGGTTTAGGGCCTTGCTTAGGGGCCCAGCAGTGGTGAATTGGTGGGATGTTTTGGGGTGTTGGGCCTTGTGCTCTTGTTTCTGGAGAACATCCTGGATCATAACTTTTCCTGTCTCTTGTTCTTGTCTCCATGGCTACAATCAAGCAGTTTGTGCTTTGTATTGAATGAGTGACAGTGTGAATGTGTGACAATGTGAGTGACTGTGTGAATGAGTGAAAGTGTAAGTGAGTGACAATGTGACATTCAGAAGTGTGTTTAGTTGGAAGTGGGAGTAAGTGACTGTCTGACTGATCGTCTGTATGAATTAGTGACTGTGTGAGTAAGGGATCATGTGACTGATCGACTGTGAATAAGTGACTGTGTGACTGTGTGAATGAGTGACAGTGTAAATGAGTGACAGTGTGACTGTGTGAATGAGTGACAGTGTGACTGTGAATGAGTGACAGTTGTGAATTAGTGACAGTGTGACTGTGTGAATGAGTGACAGTGTGACAGTGTGAATTAGTGACAGTGTGACTGTGTGAATGAGTGAAATGCGTGACAGTGTGACAGTGTGAATTAGTGACAGTGTGAATGAGTGACAGTGTGAGAGTGTGAGTTAGTGACAGTGTGAGTTAGTGTGAGTGTGACTGTGTGAATGAGTGACAGTGTGAGTGTGTGAATGAGTGACAGTGTGACTGTGTGAATGAGTGACAGTGTGACTGTGTAAATGAGTGACAGTGTGACTGTGTGAATGAGTGACAGTGTGACTGTGTGAATGAGTGACAGTGTGACAGTGTGAGTTAGTGACAGTGTGACTGTGTGAATGAGTGACAGTGTGACTGTGTAAATGAGTGACAGTGTGAATTAGTGACAGTGTGACTGTGTGAGTTAGTGACAGTGTGACAGTGTGAATTAGTGACAGTGTGACTGTGTAAATGAGTGACAGTGTGAGAGTGTGAGTTAGTGACAGTGTGACTGTGTAAATGAGTGACAGTGTGAGAGTGTGAGTTAGTGACAGTGTGACTGTGTGAATGAGTAACAGTGTGAGTGAGTGACAGTGCGAGTGAGTAAATTTTACAGACTATCTATCTACCCCACTCCCAAAAACTGCCCACCTGGGATACCTGTCTGCCCACCCTTCTATAGTTGGTCTGGTGACAGTGTGAATGAGTGACTGCGTGAATAAGTGAGTTATTTTGCTATTTATTTTGTCATTTTACAGTACTGGAGACTGTAACTGTAATGTAACTGTGTGCGTGTGTGTGTGTGTGTGTGCGTGTGTGTGTATGTGTGTGTTGAAAGAAATGTTAAAAGTGTGTAATTGTTTAATTAATAATTTAATAATAATTTCAATAAACGACTCTGCATTAATTAGTGTTAATCGCTGTAATTTTGTGCGTTTCGTGTCTGTCTGGTTCATTAATGTGTTATTACATCCTTATGTAATCAAGTCTCATTTGTTTATTAGGAAAACAAGGAATGTTAATGTTAATGCCAAACTTAATGTTAAATCATTCCCAATCTTCTTCTAAATCACTCCCACAAGATTTAAGCCACTCCCCCTCCTAAGCCAATGTCACCACATTTAAGACACTCCCACTTTTTTCTAAACCACTCCCACCACATTCAAGCCACTCCCGCTTCTAAACCACTCCGAGAACATTTCAAGTCAGTTCCACTTTAAGCATCCTTAAACTCACCACCGCTTTTAAAACCACTCCACTCCACTCCTCTAAACCGCCACTCCCAGTAACTACTTAACCACTTCCAAAATATTGTAAGCCACTCCCACTACATTTATGTTACATTTGTAACCACTCCCACATTTATGTTTAACATTGGCAGACATTTGCCCTTATCCATCCATTTTTAGATTTGTACATTTTTAACTCATTTGTTTACAATTGTACTGAACAATTGTGTGTGTGTGTGTGTGTGTGTGTGGTGGGGGGGGGGGATAAAATGGTGGTTCAGCCGTGATAAAATGGTGGTTCTTGGAATTGAACTCTTCGATCTTCTGGTTAGCAGCCATTTCGACATATTAAGCTAACACCACCCCACACCTTTAAGCCACTCCCACTTTACCTACCACAGCTCTTGTTTAATTCGTGCCTTTATTGATATCAGAGTCTCAATCTTCCTTTTTGTAAGTCTACGAATGTCTCTTTTCTCATTGCAAACAAATAAAAACTGAAGGAATTCAGAAACTCAAACTAACTTCCAACAGTGTGTAATAAATTCCTCCAGGGGCAATTTTCTACTCCCAGTGATCATTTTCCTCCTTTTTATTATTGCACCTCCATTTCATTAGGATCAGAAATGAATGATTTAAGAAAGTAAATTAAATCTTTTACCTTTTTTTTTTATCATTTATACTGATTTTAATGAAAAATTTTTCGGATGGGCTGGAATGAGTTTATTTATGGATGGAGCATGAACTCAGGAGAAGAAACTGCACCTTCATCAGGGCTGTATGGGATTCTATATCTGGTACAGGGGGGGTTTAAATGTAAACAAGAATTTACATGTGAACATGATGTGGTGTAGATAACTGTGAAAAACAGGATGCAGATGAAGGGAAATGGAAGGGAGGAGTTGAGTTTCAGAGAAGAGAAAGTAAAACACGTTTGATCAGCACTGAGACATTCTGAGTTCTCTCTAACCTTTATCATGTCACTCAGTCTGGATTTTTTGAAGAAAATTTTGCCGCGTTTTGGAATCTTCAATTTTAGCCTGGTGATTCTGGAGAACATCCTGGATGATAACTTTATTTGTCCATGCAATGGTTTTTACAACTACATGATGTGTGGCTTGTATGCTATTGTCCCTGCAATCGCCATCATGTATATTTTTTATTTTCTGGATGCATCACAGCAGAGAGACAACCAGTTGTTGGAGAATTCTAGAGAATACCAGGAACGAGGATTGTACTGTCTTCTCCTCGCACTTATCTGGTTGTCTCTGTTCCTACTTGATGGTCGCTATCTGGCCTGCGCCATGTCCAGCTGGGGGGGGATCTACACTAAATCTGACGAGGGGCTTTACAAATGGTGCAAGCCGACTGAAAGTAACATGACAGTGTTACAGAGTCAAAAGAATACCCTGGAGTGGATGTCCATTTCTAATGTGAGATCCGTGAATGAGTGAAAGTGTTAATGTGTGAATGAGTGAGTGAATGAAAAATGACTGAGTGGTGACATGTAGATGATGAATGTGAGTGAGTGACAGTGTGAATGTATGAATGAGTGAGTGACAGTGTGAATGTATGAATGAGTGAGTGAGTGACAGTGTGAATGTGAATGTAATGAGTGAGTGAGTGACAGTGTGAATGATGATGAGTGTAGTGAAGTGGAGTGAGTGAGTGACAGTGTGAATGTATGACAGTGAAATGTGAGTGAGTGACAGTGTGAATGTACGAATGAATGAGTGAGTGACAGTGTGAATGTATGAATGAGTGAGTGACAGTGTGAATGTATGAATGAGTGAGTGAGTGACAGTGTGAATGTATGAATGGAGTGAGTGACAGTGTGAATGTATGAATGAGTGAGTGACAGTGTGAATGTATGAATGAGTGATGACTGAGTGTGACAGTGTATGTGAATGTATGAATGTGAGTGACAGTGTGAATGTGAGATGAGTGAGTGAATGTCAGTGTGAATGTATGATGAGTGAGTGACAGTGACAGTGAGTGAGTGACAGTGTGAATGTATGATGGTGAGTGAGTGACAGTGTGAATGTATGAATGAGTGAGTGAGTGATGAATGTGTGACAGTGTGAATGAATGTATGAATGTAGTGAATGAGTGAATGTGATGAGTGTGACAGTGTGAATGTATGAATGAGTGAGTGACAGTGTGAATGTATGAATGAGTGAGTGACAGTGTGAATGTATGAATGAGTGAGTGACAGTGTGAATGTATGAATGAGTGAGTGAGTGACAGTGTGAATGTATGAATGAGTGTGAATGTGAATGACAGTGTGAGTGACAGTGTGAATGTATGAATGAGTGAGTGAGTGACAGTGTGAAATGTAGTGAATGAGTGAATGTGACAGTGTGTAAATGTATGAATGAGTGAGTGAATGTGTGAGTGACAGTGTGAATGTATGAATGAGTGAGTGAGTGACAGTGTGAATGTATGAATGAGTGAGTGAGTGACAGTGTGAATGTACGGATGAATGAGTGAGTGACAGTGTGAATGTATGAATGAGTGAGTGAGTGACAGTGTGAATGTATGAATGAGTGAGTGAGTGACAGTGTGAATGTATGAATGATGAGTGAGTGACAGTGTGAATGTATGAATGAGGTGAGTGAGTGACAGTGTGAATGTATGAATGAGTGAGTGACAGTGTGAATGTATGAATGAGTGAGTGACAGTGTGAATGTATGAATGAGTGAGTGACAGTGTGAATGTATGAGTGAGTGAGTGACAGTGTGAATGTATGAGTGAGTGTGAATGTGAGTGAATGAGTGAGTGGGAATGAGTGAGTGACAGTGTGAATGTATGAGTGAGTGAGTGACAGTGTGAATGTATGAATGGGTGAGTGAGTGACAGTGTGAATGTATGAATGAGTGAGTGACAGTGTGAATGTATGAATGAGTGAGTGACAGTGTGAATGTATGAATGAATGAGTGAGTGACAGTGTGAATGTATGTACTTTACTTTTGTTTACAGAAGTAAAAATGTCTTGTCTGATTTATTTCTTTATCGGTTTCAGTTTCTAGCGTTTGGCCTGATGATGATAATCGTGAGTGTCTTTGCAATTTTTAATCATCTGAATACACCACAACCGCTCACCAGTCCACAACGGCAGGTCCCACCAGGATCAGCAGAAGAGCAAGGTGAAGAACCTGAAGAGCTTCATGATGTTCGATCTTCACTCAAAGCTGTCGGTGTTTCCTGCTGGTTTAATGGAACTTTGTTTTCTCTGTGATTTTACAGGAACGCAGATGTTGGACATGATTGACTGAGACTGAGTTCCACTTCCAGAACTGCTAAAAGAAGAACATCTCAGATCCAGAATAATATACATTTATATACATTTTAATAAAAAATATATATTTTTAGTTCCTGTAAATATTTTAAATTGCATCCGGTGCTTCTTGTTTTTTTTTTGCATGCTGTTATTTGAATCAGGTCTGAGGATGTGTGTGTGTGTGTGTGTGTGTGTGTGTATGTGTGTGTGTGTGTAGACTTTAGAAGAATGTCTCTGTCAGGACACTCTTTGTTTTGGCCGTCGGTGACATGAACAGGCGTCTCCTGACGCATCAGTTTTGTTTTGTGAGTCGTGTGTAGTTTTAATGTAAGTCCAGAAATGCAGTAATTTGAATTAAATCGGGTAACAAACAAAACACTGGAACAAACTCGACTGAACAAACTCGACTGAACAAACTCGACTGAACAAACTCGACTGAACAAACAAAGGACATAAACTAGAAACACACGCATAAAACTCCAAACTTAAACATTAATCCAACATTAACATAAAACAGAACCGGAACGACGGCATAAGAGAACGCAGTTAAGCTAACGCAAATAAACGCAAGGTTACTACACTGTAAACATTGTCTCTCCTTTTCTTGATCAGATGTTTATGAGTTTAAATCCCATGACCGAATGCTGTGGTGTCCTAAAGTTGGAGGACATTTTACAGCGTAAATTTACTAAAATTAAATAAACCTGAACAGAAGAGAAAACCTGCTGCTACAGGAAAATAATCAACTCTGAAACACCACCCGGTTTAATGGAGGAGAATCTAAAATGTTGCTACATATTACACACACACACACACACACACACACACACATTATTAACATTTTTCTAAACCAATAATATACCGTTTATTTGTTAACATGTGTGTGTTTTTGTGTGTTCACGCAACCATCATTTTTGAACACATTGCATTTGCCAGGTCGTAATCAAATTCCACAGATTACAAATAAAAATGTGTGTGTGTGTGTGTGTGTGTGTGTGTGTGTGTGTGTGTGTTGAGTCAGCAGTTAGAGATATTAAAAGCTTAAACCTCCCTTTCAAACCGCACTGCACTTTCAGCCCTGTGGCTATGGAAGGGTTAGGGTGTGTGTGTGTGTGTGGGGGTGTGTGTGTGTGTGTGTGTGTGTGTGTGTGTTTTTGCTCTATTATCTCCTGTTCTGCAGGGAACGTTCTTATCCAGAGCTACTTACATTTATCTCTTTTTCACAGCTGAACAATTGGGGGTTAAGAGCCTCACTCAGTTGCCCAACAATAGTGGCTTGGTGGTTGGTGCTGGGAATCGAACCCATAATCTTCGAGTTTGTAGTCTAACACCTTAACCATGAGCTACCAGAATATCAGAATTAAAATTAACATTAAGTTACCTCACTCTGTAGTTCTTGTTTTTTATCAACAAAACCATTGATAAAAGGGAAAGTGGTGGTTTGGTGGTTAAGGTGTTGGACTGCTAATTGGAAGATTAGTGCTCGATTCCCAGCACCACCAAGTTGCCACTAAAGATCTATTAAAACACTTCCCTCAATTCTTCTAGCTGATACTTTATTAATTAAAAGGTCGTGACCCGTATTTGAGTGTAATCACAGATGGAGCCGAATGTGTGTCAGCGGATCATACTGTTCACACCACACACACACACACACACACACACACACACACACACACACACACACTGATGAGTGGGTTTAAAACATGTGAAAGAGGGAAAAAACAATAACAAAACAAGAACAAGTTGGCTTGTGTGTGTTTGTGTGTGTGTGTGTTTGTGTGTGTGTGTGTGTGTGCGTGTGTGTGTGTGTGTGAAAGTGTGTGTGTGTGTGTAATGGGTTAACATTAGCCTACGCTAATTCTTTTGTATAAAATCTCTAAGGTTTTTTTTTTTTTTTTTTTTTTTTTTTTTTTTTTTTTTTTTTTTTTTTTTTTAAAATCGCTTTTTTTTTTTGTTTTTTTTCCCTCTTTACAAAAGCTCTTTGTTTCACGACATCATCTTTAATCCCATAATGCACTGGGGCAATTTTCACAACTTGAATTGCTTGTGACAGTAATTTAAAGTGATTCATTCATAAGTCATTCTAAACCACACACTCACACACACACACACACACTCACACACACACACACACACACACACACACACACACACACCACATCATCCTTATCAGGTTTATCCGCGAGAGTTCGTGTACGTCTGTTTCCATGGAAACACAGTGAACCCGTTATTACGTGTGTGTTTAACATTTTACATGTTGTATTTGAACATCACACACACACACGACACACACACGCACACACGCACACCGCACACACACACACACACACACACACACAGTAGATCAGTATCATAGATTGTGTTTACGTCTCTTGTGTTTAGACAAATAATTATGCGTGTTTAGTCTCACGGCTGATTGGCCCTTTAACCTCTCACTTCCTGTTTCTGCATTCAATCAACCAATCAATTAAAAAGCTACTGTTTCTGTTCAATTATAAGGATAATGATCATAATGACAGAGAGACAGACAGACAGAAATCTTCTGATGGTGTGAGACAGGCAGAGAGACAGACAGACAGAGAGACAGACAGACAGAGATCATTCGAGGGTGTGAGACAGGCAGAGAGACAGAAGGAGAAATAAAGAATATGCTAATAAACAGGTGAACCATAATATGGAGTATAATATAAAACTCTGTGTGTGTGTGTGTGTGTGTGTCCATGTCCCGAGGCATCACTTTTGTAATTGAGTGGGGATTTCTTCACTCTAGTGTCTGAAAGCATAGAATAGTCTCTGAGGTCCAGCAGCTCTCTCTCACACACACACACACACACACACACACACACACACACACACACACACACACACAAAGACCATACTGTATTAACCCTGTAGAAGCTATTAACCAAGTGGAATATAAAGTATTACATTTTCAGCAAGATTTCATCTGTCACACACACACACACACACACACACGCACGCACACACACACACATGCACACACACACAATTAACAAAGATATTGACATAATTACACAAAGTGACAGACTGTATCAAAAACTCTCTTTATTTCGCTTGATATATATATATATATATGTGTGTGTGTGTGTGTGTGTGTGTGTGTGTGTGTAAGAGAGGGGGATAGTGTGAGTGTGTGTAATTCCCTACAGTATCATGAATCGGGAAAGAGAATAAAAGCAATATTCAAGCTGATGATTTAAATCACACACAAACCAAAATAACATTTATTCACACACACACACACACACACACACACACACACACACACACACACACACTGACCCTAACTCTAATATTCATATATTTCTCTCCCCGAAGCATCACTATGTGTTTGACAGTGAGAGAGTAATGAGAAAGCTTTAGGCCAGGTTTAAATTAACTGTGTGTGTGTGTGTGTGTGTGTGTGTTTTGTTACTTTTGCATTTACAACACCATTCTTCTAGACTATTCTTCATTATGACAAACATCTTTCACACACACACACACACCACACACAAACACACATAATTAAAAGTTAATTTAATTTCATCTGTATTACATCAGCAACACAATACACGATACATGATGTGTTATGTGAATAGCAATAGAGCTTCTCATATACTTTAAATACAAACACACACACACACACACATACACAAAATACACATCCTGGGCAAATAATACTGACATTATACTGGCACAACACCACACACACACACACACACACACACACACACACACCACACACTGAATGACCACAGGTTATGTAATGGAAAAACAGGAGGATTGAACATGGCTGCCTTTGAAGCATTCCAGTTTCTTCTATTCAGCCTTTTCCAATCAGCCGAACGTTTGGAGAGTAGATGGATGCTGCACAGGCTCCTCCGCCACTCCAGGGCATCTGCATTCGAAACTACATCAACGACTGGCTAATATTAGCCGAGTCGCCGCAGCAGGCAGTTCTTCCCATATCCAGATTCTGGGGCTAAGAGTCAACACCAAGAACAGTGTGTTCTCCTTAACTCAGCTCAGATCCAGCGGTCATCTAAAAACCAAACTTATGCAGGTCAGTGTCAACTTGATACTCGCGGCTGCGAGAGGAATAAGAGCGGGACAGTCACTCACTGTCAAGTAGGTTTAGAGGCTAATGACAAAGGAGGTCATTGTGGATTTTAGACGAGCTGGCAACCTCAACATTGCTAACCGCTAAGCCACCGTGCTGCCCCAGTGGTAGGACAAAACTAAGGAATTTTTTCTGAGGGGCAATCCTCTAAATTAAGGTCTTACGGCGATGCCTTTGAGTCCTACATATGTGGAGGAATCGTTGTTTCCTGGTGCAAGGTTCGAATTTAGAGGCTCTTTGTTGATATATAACACTAATGATGATGGCCTGTGTTACAGGATGATGAGAAGTCATGAGTGGCAGCTGTGACCAGGGATTGTGGGACGAGACTTATTTCTCATGTCACATAAACTGCCTGGAGATGTGCCTGCTTTTCAAGTTGGCTCTAGATCCTTCTGTGGACCCAAGGAAAACTGAGTTTGATGAAAACAGTCTATACTCCAGTATATAATAAAAACACTTTGTTTCATGGTGCAGACAGAAACAGCAGGACCTGCTAACTGCCCGACTGGCCCACTATTAGAATGTCTGCAAGAACGTTTATCTGCAGGTTTAGCGCCACCACCCTGAAGGTTTAATGTGGTGGACATAGCTGACTTCCAGCCTAGGACCTACTCGTGATATAAATTTATTGTAATGTCTGGAGGCTGGGGCCTGCAAGGCAACCGTATGAACCACTGAAGGAAGCTTCTGATAAGAATTTGAGACCATCTTAATCTCTTATAAGGCATCCGACCTCCTATTCTGGAGGGGATCATAGCGCATTCCACCAGAGGTATGGTGGCCTCCAAGGCTTTGCCCTTGGGGGTTTCTCTAGTGGATATTTGCAAAGCACAGAAAAGTGACTTTGCGCTATGGCGACATGATTGTTATCATTCCCAGAACTTCTGCGCTTAACAGTCAAAGCTTAGCGCGTTCCGGTGTGATGCTGTTTATATAGCATCACTTCCTGGTCACTGACAGAACCCGTCTGTTATATAATGCTTTCCGATTGCACGGATTTTAAGAGTGGATGAGTGGCGGGTTTATAAGAGACAGAGACGTATAATGTTATTTATTAAAAACCTGCTGGAATCCAAAACAACATGACAGAGAGATACAGAGCTAAAGAGAGAGACAGATAGAATGAGAGACTGACTAAAGGGATAATGTGGGAGAGAGAGAGAGAAAGAGAGAGAGAGAGAGACAGACAGACAGATAGAATGAGAGACTGACTAAGAGATAATGTGGGAGAGAGAGAGAGAGAGAGAGACAGACAGACAGACAGATAGACAGATAGAATGACTGACTAAAGAGATAATGTGGGAGAGAGAGAGAGAGAGAGAGAGAGAGACAGACAGACAGATAGAATGAGAGACTGACTAAAGGGATAATGTGGGAGAGAGAGAGAGAAAGAGAGAGAGAGCAGATGGTGGCAGTTATGCTAAATTAGGGCTAAATTGCTTCTGCTTGCCACATTTCATAAACATGTCACTGTAAAAGACATTCACACATCTACTATCTACTATCTATCATCTATCTATCTATCTATCTATCTATCTATCTATCTATCTATCTATCTATCTATCTATCTATCTATCTATCTATCTATCGATCTATCTATCTATCTATCTATCTGATCTATCTATCTATCTATCTATCTATCTAAGTCTGTCTATCTATCTATCTATCTATCTATCTATCTATCTCTATCTTTCTATCTATCTATCTATCTATCTATCTATCTATCTATCTATCTATCTATCTATCTATCTACGTCTATCTATCTATCTATCTATCTATCTATCTATCTATCTATCTATCTATCTATCTATCTATCTATCTATCTATCTATCTATCTATCTATCTATCTATCTATCTATCTATCTATCTATCTATCTATCTATCTATCTATCTTTCTCTCTCTTCTCTCTCTCTCTCTCTCTTTCTTCTCTCTTCTATCTCCCTCTCTTTCTATCTGTCTGTAATTTTTGTTGTTCTTGTTCTAATTTTAATGCAGTCAGCAGACAAAAATCATGTCGCCATATTTTTCCCAGCATTCCTTTTGCTGTCAGATGAACAAGCAACGTTTATTGGCATAAACAAATTTATACACACACACACACACACACACACACAAACACACACACACTGGTGTATGCCTGGTTCTTTCTGAAGGTCAGCAGTGATTGTGGAAAATGATGTCATCTTTAAACACTCAAACTCAATCTGACAGCCTATTTACTCACATAATACAGTCGTTATGGACACACAGAACAACACACAACACACACACACACACACACACACACACACACACACACACACACACACCAATTAAACATTCATTACAATCTCAATATTTAAATACACAAAACTTTGTCATACAAGTGGCTCCTCATAAAGTTTCTACAGAAACTAATGTATAACACACACACACACACGCACACACACACACACACACACAACACACACACACACACACCACACACCACACACACACACACACACACTCGGTTTCTACAATAATGCAGAATATTGCTGCTTGTATATCTCATAACTTTGGGCTGCATTGCAATAACCCAGTTCCGTGTGCGTGTGTGTGTGTATGTGTGTGTGTGTGTGTGTGTGTGTGTTTGATATATATATATCGTTACTGGCCTTTCTGAGAATGAGAGACATGCTGATCTGAGATTTTCTCAGTAAAAGTGGATAACAGATGTGTTCTTCCCAAGAGAGTGTGAGTGTATGTAAATGTGAACAACACACACACACACACACACACACACACACACACACACACACACTGCACGATGTTCTATTGTCTATTGTTATTCCACATTTAGTCTGCAGAATTTCAAAGTAGAGGAATGTTATTAAACCCTAATCATTGTGGCCTAAACACACACACACACACACACACACACACACACACACACAACGATACATAGATACTTTTTGTAGTTCAAGTTTACCCCACATTGAGAAGACATTGATTTATGTGTCGCTATAAAGAACACACACACACACACACACACACTAATCAACCTTTATGTTCCAAAGACACTTAAAACCAAAATTGTTGTTTCAGGAATTTTTGCTAATTTATATTTGTCTAATGAACACTTCACACACACACACACACACACACACACACACACACACACACACACACACACACACACACAGACTGTGTAGGCATGTCTAGTCCTAACGAAGCTCCTTAAGAAACCCAGATATGCCACGGCACCTATAATTTATAATAGTCCGCCACAACATCCTCCCACACACACACACACACACACACACACACACACACACACACACCAACCAGTGTGAACCAGTGTGGCTACTGTATAGTGGAGCTCTGTTCTGTCTCTGTGCTGTCAGAGCCTCTTAGAGCGCTGGAGTCTTTAATGAAGATAAATGGCTTTAGCCAGACCACCATGGTCCAATACACACACACACACACACACACACATACACACACACCATTTCCGAGTGAGAAACTAGAGTATAAGTGGCAGCAAGATTTCAAACAACAAATAAGGCTTTTAGTCAGTGTGTGTGTGTGTTTGTGTGTGTCCACATAGTTACTATCATCATTTTTGATGCCGCACCTGAGTTAAGACACTCACACCTGCATGACATTAATGCTGAGTAGACACACACCTGCATTCCAATATCAACTCACACACACACACACACACACACACACACATTCTCTCCATTTTCGCGCACACACTATTAATATAATGGCCTTATAGTGTCTAATCCAATTTATTTGTCTGTCTGTGTGTGTGTGTGTGTGTGTGTGTGTGTGTGCGTGCGCGCGCGTGTTCATTAGTGTATAATGACATCATCGCTATTTTTGCTCCTGGCTTTACAGTAAGCTTCCACTATCACACTTAAACTACTACTGACCCAGTTTTATCCTCCTCCTTAAACACACACACACACACACACACACACACACAATACACACAGCCAAAACGGGTCAGTCGGAAATAATACAACTTAGATCATTTTGGCCTGCCTCTTCTGCATGTCAGTCCCATTTTTGGAAGCACACACACACACTCACACACACAAACGCACAAAAGCTGGAACAGCAGGTTGCCCTGGTTACTGACTCAATTGGATGGCGGCCTGATATGATGGCACAAAATTAAAATGGCTTTCATCTGGAGCAACACCAGAGGCCATACACACACACACACGCACACACTCGCTCTCGTTCCTTACTCTCTCCCTCTCTCTGTCTTTCTCTCTCTCCCTCTCGCTCTTTTCTCTTAATCTCTCTTTCCTCCCCCCGTGTGTCTCTCTCTCTCTGCCTGTCTCTGTCTCTCTCTCTACAACAAAAAGCTTTGCTGCATTATTTTAATCTTAAATACAGAGAGGATGCAGTGATCCTAAAAACCCCAAACACCACATGTCCTCACACGAACCCTAGTGTTCGTGTGTGTGTGTGTGTGTGTGTGTTTGATACAATGAAAGAGAATATAACTGTCTGTGAATCTCTTTCATTCAATAAAATAAACTTGTGGACAAAGAGACAAAAAGACATAAATACAAATCTAATGAGAGACACAGAGAGATACAGAGCGCGAGAGAGATCCCGCTAGAGAGCGAGAGAGACAGACAGAGAGAGAGAGGGAGCGAAAGAGAGAGACAGAGAAAGAGAGAGAGAGAGAGAGAGAGGGACATGCAGGCAGGCAGAGATAGAGCAAGAGAGAGAAAAAAAGTAAGACTGGTGGGAATGATGAGTCACTAATTGAATCCTCATGCTGACCGTTTTTGTTGGTGTAAAAATTACACACATTAAAATGATAAATACATCATCAAACCTGGATGGATGGATGGATGGATGGATGGATGAATGGATCGATAAATAGATGGACGGAATAAAAGGTGGATGGATGGATAAATGGAAAGGCGGATGAATAGATGAATGGAAGGTAAATGTATGTATGGATGGATGAAAAGGTGGATGGGTGGACAGATGGAAAGGTGAATGGATAGATGGATTAATGGACAGAAAGGTGGATAAAACTTTGACAATCCAGAGCAAGACCAGGAAGCAGACAAACAGGCTAAGCCAACTGTCTGCTAGCAGCATAGAGACATCATTTATGGTTCACCATATTGAGACTGTGTTTGTCTCCCAAACAAGCCAAAACATAGAAATTTTCCAACAATTTGTTTATGTAATGTAATTAACATTAAATGAAACAAAAGTGAATACACAGCCAAAACCTCTGATCAAAAGATAGATTTGTGAAATATTAGATCTCTAATGTCAAAAGCAATGATTACAAATGAAATTATTACAGATCAGGAGTTTTATGTCATGTGACAGAAATATAGATGAAACAGAATAAATATATCGTATTAAATGAAGCTAATCCTCCTGGCTAAAGTTACATAAACCAGCCCTGGCTAAATGGCAGACGAGCGGCGTTGCAGCTATTTATAGTAATAATAATAATCTAAGCGCCACACAAAAAACTAAACACAAATGTAATACATTTAAAGTTCTCTATATCAACATAAAATATCTTAAAGCAATTCCAAAATCAAGTCAAGTCTTTTAATTCTGTTCTCTTAGAATTTGCTACTTTCTTAGACAAAGCATTAATTGTTGGCAAATTTAATATACATTTTTTCATAATCAGGAAGATTTCCTAAGAACAAGCCACAGTTGTATGTTCCAGCAAAGCCAGATGAGATAGACCATCTTAGCCAAATTTAATAACAGTTCATTGTTTTTTTCCAAAGTTACTATTAGTTTGTAAAATTAACTATTTATTTTGTAGGTTTATTGTTCGAAACTTTATTGTTTGGAAATTGTTGAAACTTCTGGATTATAGAACGTTCTGACTGGTGTTTCTAAATCGTTAATGAGTAAAATCTAAAGCTGATAATGTCATAACGCTGCTGCTCACAGTGACACACGGGAATTCGATTCATCTTGAAGAATTCTCCTTTTATATTTGCTTAACATTTAGATAGGAATGTGTGTATGTGCGTGTGTGTGTGTGTGTGTGTGTGTGTGTGTGTGTGTGTGTGGTGATTGATGACAGGTTGCAGGAAAAAGACCTAATTACGTTGTTAAAATGTTGCTATTATAAAGTCTGCTCGGTACTCTTTAAAGGAAATGTTTAGTTAGAGGGACTGTTGAGGTACGGCAGCAATTACTGTGTGTGTGGGGAGTGTGTGTGTGTGTGTGTCTGTCTGTAGGTCAGAGTTTTAGGTAATAGCTTAGTAATAAGGGCTACTTAATTGTCTCATTCTGGTCCAGAGTGACAACTAGATCAACTTAAATCACTAACAAAACATCTATTAGCTAATTATAACCACACACACACACACACACACACACACACACACACACACACACACACACACACACTTATCCTTGACTTCATGCTGTGTGAAGAGGAGGTTAGTGATTGATAACATCACGGTTCATGGGAAAATAACGACGAGTGAGCAATTGTAAAGTTTCTTTTCTTGCTTTTCTGGCCACCAGACTGGTTCCAATATTTTTCCCTCGGAGGTTTAAAGTTCGTTTTTTTTTTGGTTTTTTTTTAGATTGCGCTTTTGTTGGTTGTTGGTTTGACAGTCGTCGCAGAGAAAGTAAGTGTCTGAAATCTTCTGACACTGTTAGAATTTTATCAGAGGAAAAACTGATCGCAACGTGACTGTTAAACGTGTCAACAAGACACTAGCCAATAAGGACAACAGATTTTAACATAGAATTATAGGAATCCTTTAGGACAGGGATGTCCAAACTCATCATTTGGTCGTCTGTGACAAATTTTAAAATACTAAAGCAGTGGTGTCTACTCTTGGCCCCAGGACCAAGATTAGACACCACTGCTTTAGTATTTTAAAATTTGTCACAGACGACCAAATCATAGCTGAAAAAAATCACACACTATCAATTTTTTACAACGGATGAAGGTTTCAGATGTAGCATGTAAATGTGATTGACACAATAGGAGGTTATATTTTATATATTATATATGTTCAAAAATTTCGGACTCAAAGACCTTAAGAGCTACAAGTCTCAGTCAGTCCCAGTCTTTGAGTCCAAGTTTTAGAGCTCTGACCCTGTCTCAGACTCTGAACTCAGAGCTCTGACTCTGTCTTTTCTAGTCTTAAATATCTTTGTGTCTCAGTGAGTTTTAATCTTAAATTAAATCTCTGAGTGTTAGTTGCAGTCTTAGAGTCTCAGTCCCAGTCTTAGGTCTCTGAGTCTGTCAGTCCCAGTCTTAGATCTGTAAATCCCAGTCCCAGTCTTAGAGGTCTGACTCTTAATTCCAGTCGTAAATCTTTGTGTATGAGTGCCAGCTCCAAAGCTCAGAGTCTTAGTCCTAGTCTTAGATCTCTGAGTCCTAGTCCCAGTCTAAAAGCTCTGAGTCTGTCAGTTCCAATCTTAGTGTCTCTGGGTCTCAGCTCTGAGTCTTAGTCCCAGTCTTCGACCTGTGAGTCTGTGGATTTATTTTCTCTCAGACAATTTGGATGGAGCAGATGGAATGGAGGACATTGTGACTGATTGAATTACCACTGAGGATCACTGAGGCACAGAAGCTGGTGACAGACTTAATTTCTCACACCATAGTGTACGTTTTATTTGTGTGTGTGTGTGTGTGTGTGTGTGTGTGTGTGTGTGTGTTGTTGGGTCTTTTTTTTAAAGCTATACTCCACCATTTCAGTGAGTTTTAATCCCACATACTGGGTTTTCTCTCTGTCTATCTGTCTTTTTCTCTCTCTCTCGTTCTCTTTGTTTCCCTCTGTCTCTCTCTATCTCTTTCTTTTTGTCTCTTACTGTCACTCTGTCTCTCTCTCTTTCTCTCTCTTTCTGTCTCTGGTTCTTATTCTCTCATATGATCTGTGAGGTGTTTTCCCCCACTGAGATCCAGAAATGTGCTTTTCTCTTCTGCTTGGAATAAAAACTGGATGTTTTTTTTCTTTCTTTTCTCCATCTGAAGCCCTCTCTCTCACACCATCCGTGCAATAACACCTCATAAAGCAGCCGGTGTTTGACACAGCGTGAGAGAGAGAGAGAGAGAGAGAGAGAGAAAGAGAGAGCGGGAGACAGAGGGGGAGACAAAGAGAGACAGACAGACTGTCTCACTTTTTCTCTCTCTTTCTCTCTCTCTTTCTCTCTTACAAATGCATATTCAGTCCACCTTTGCTGTTCAAAGGGCTTATAAATGTGTGTTTATTGTCAGCAGAAATATTTGTGTGTGTGTGTGTGT
The DNA here is from genome assembly GCA_005784505.1 of Bagarius yarrelli. Classification (NCBI taxonomy): domain Eukaryota; kingdom Metazoa; phylum Chordata; class Actinopteri; order Siluriformes; family Sisoridae; genus Bagarius; species Bagarius yarrelli. The sequence goes on from VCAZ01000268.1 coordinate 162,229, forward strand.
GTGTGTGTGTAAGTGTGTTATTAGGTTATTAGGTGTGTATCAGGTCAGTGAGGGTCAGTGTGTGTATTAAGATGCTACACAGTGACACTTCAGACGTGCTGTTCCTCAAATGATTTATTACTCTAATAAAGAAATTACCCCAATTACACACAAACACACACACACACACACACACACACACACACACACACACACACACATAGAGACACACACATATGCAAAGGTTCCAGATTGAAACACTCATTTTGTCATGTTGAATGCTGCCTGTAGCTACTGCTATAACACACACACACACACACACACACACACACAAACACACATGGTCATACCTCTGTTTCTAAGCACTATTATTCTTTGATGTGTTTAACAGTACACTTGTGACATCATAGAGGCGAAGACTGCGATCACTTCCTGATTATTCATTCTACTCCCTACCCCCGATCATTGATCCCCATCCCCATCCATTGATTCCCTAACCCCCGATCATTGATCCCTAATCCCTGATCTTGATCATTGTCCCTAACCCCCGATCATTGATCCCTAACCCTGAACTTGTCCCTAACCCCCGATCATCATGATCCCTACCCCCGATCATTGCCCTAATCCCATGTCCCTATCATCCCCTGATCATGAGCTAACCCCCGATCATTGATCCCTAACCCTGATCATTGATCCCTAATCCCCGATCATTGATCCCTAATCCCTGATCATTGATCCCTAATCCCCGATCATTGATCCCTAATCCCTGATCATTGATCCCTAATCCCCGATCATTGATCCCTAATCCCAGATCATTGATCCTTAACCCCCGATCATTGATCCCTATCATTGATCCTAACCCCTCATTGTCCCTAACCCCCGATCATTGATCCCTAATCCCCTGATCATTGATCCCTAATCCCCAATGATCACTTGATCCCTAATCCCTGATCAGTGATCCCTAACCCACGATCAGATCCCTATCATGATCCCTAAATCCCAGACACTATTTAGTGTTAATCCAGGTTTAATGACATCAAAACTTTTCTATTCTTTAATAAAAACTCTGGTTGTTTTGGTTCAGCATTTGTAATCATAGAAACTTTCCAGAATCACCAAGAGGGGTTATCAGTAGGACCTTTGACCTGTGACATCACAAACATCAACCCCCCACCCCCAACCCCCTCTCAGCCTTGAAGTTTAACATTTAAAAGATCAGTCGAGCAAATTAACGAAACCAACACAGGGTTACCATGACGATAACCTACACTCACAAACACACACTAGTGTTTCCTGATAGTGCCTGCTGTGTGTGTGTGTGTGTGTGTGTGTTGGTGTTGTGGCGCGCTGACTACAGGGGGTGCTGTGTTAATTCTACACCTACCCACCTACAGACCTAAAATCATTCAGAAAAAAAAAAAAAAAAAAGAAAGAGAATTTTACAGTTTATCCGTTTAATTTATTCATTTGAAATGTTTTAAAATAGTTTTAAATTCACATCAGTTTATTATCTATTTGTGTTCTAATATTGTATGTATTTATTCATAAACACTCGTGTTTTAAATGTCTTAAATTTGCAAGTTTATTTATTTATTGTTTGTCTGTCTGTTTTAGTGAATTTGAAATGTATACTAGTTTATTTATTTATGTTAAACTCCCACGTTTTTAAACTGTTTACAACTTACATCAGTTTATTTCTTAATAGCTAAGCTAAGCTAAGCTAAGCTAAGAATACCTTTATTTTTCGTTTATAATTCATTCATTTATTTATTACTGTTTTTAAAGTTGTTTTAAATTTGCAAGTTTATTTATTTATTCATTTGTGTTTATTTTTGTCAATACATTGATTTATTTATTTATTGTTTATTTGTTTTGTTTGTTATTTTGTGTTATTTCATTGTATTTAAAGTTATTAACAATCTAATACATTTATTAATTTAATTGCTTAAAAAATGAATAAATATTTATTTATTATTTATTCCAACACAAAAGTTTTTCTAATAAAGTTTTACATTTATATTACATTTTTAATTAAATAAATTTTCACTTTTATTTATTTATTTATTTATTAGTATAGATAAAGAATAAACTGAAATATTTTTATATTATAAACTTTATTTTCATTCGTCGTGTTTGCAGCCTCCGGTTGTGTTACGGGGTTTTAAAAAAAAAGGTTTTTGGAAAAACGAACGGAATAAAAGACGGATGAATAAACTTTTCCATCTTTTACTTTGAACTTTGAAGACACACACACCCACACACACACACACACACACACACACACACACACACACACACACATACAGAGGCAGCACCGTGTGAAACTGGGCTCTGATGGCTAAGACGGCTCACGACACACATCTATTAGATCAAAAACAGAATGTGTGTGTGTGTGTGTGTGTGTGTGTGTGTGTGTGTGTGTGGAGGTCCTGACTGGCCCCGAGGTGTCCAGTGTGTGTGCCGGAGAAAAAAGGGAGAGGCCCAGATTTCATGCACTGTCTGCGGGATTTAGAGTGCATGAATTGCCACAGTCTTATTGCTAACACATGTGGAAGAGACACACACACACACACACACACACACATACACACACCCACTGAGTGAGATGCCAAAAGAGTTTTTAAAGTCCACAGTGGGGCAGTGGTTTGGATTTTATGCTCAGCAGGAGACTGGAGTGAAATGTTTTAGACGTTAGTGTGTAATTCTTTCTTCTGGCTGACGCGTGACGCTAAACTGGAAGCCATTCACTTCTGTTGATTTTTAGCGACTTTAGCGCGATAACGTTCTGCTTCAAGATGCTAACACGTCTCTACGGAGTAGTGACAGCATTTCGTGTGAGCGTGAACACTACACACACATTTCTTAGAAAATGTCTGTGTGTGTGTATGTGTGTGTGCGTGTGTGTGTCTATAGCACGTCATGCTGTGCTGCTACGTGAGGGCTCGAGTCTCTCACAACCTTGATGATCACTATAGCCAAAGAAATCACACACACTGTCTCTCTCTCTCTCTCTCTCTCTCCCACACACACACACACACACACACACACACACTTCTCGGTCTTAACTATAGCTATAACAGTTAAACGTGTATAACCTACAGACAGAACACAATAATCCAATTGTTGTATCAGATCATCCGGCTAGTTCATTTCCCCCATGACTTCCTTTGGTGTGTGTGTGTGTGTGTGTGTGTGTGTGTGTGTGTGTGTGTGTGTGTGTGTGTGTGTTTGAGAGATCTAAATGGATTAATTTTTGAACAAGGATCAGAGTGAAATTTATACAACCCAAAGAAGAGAAAAAAGAAGAAGAAGAGAATGCAGACAAAACAAGAGAAAGAAGTGCAGAAAGAAAAGGAAGAAGACAAAGAGCAAGAAAAGAAGAGGAAAATTAAGAAAAAGTGAAAGAAAGCAAGTAAAAGAAGAAAAAAATGGAAGAAAAAAAAAGAAAAGAGGAAAGGAAAGGAAAAAAATTAAGGGGATAATAGAAAATAAAAAGAAAAAGGAAAAAAAGAAGAAGGTGGGAGGGAGTGGAAAAGAAAAAAGAAAGTAAAAGAAGGGAGAGAGAGAAAAAGGAGAAAGATAGAAAAGTAAGAAGAAGAAGAAGAAGAAAGGAAGAAGAAAGAAAGGAAAATTAGCAAGAGAGAAAGAAAAAGAAGAAAATGAAGATGGAAATAAGAAAAAAGAAGAGAAAGATTCAACATTTTGATCGTTGTCATTTTGCTGTCCTCCTGGTCCTCTGGGAAATTTCCTAGAAGAAATGAAGACACTTCTTAGTGTCTTTCCTACCGACGGCATCCCTCTGATGGTCCTCTGTGACTGTATCCTTCCATCCGATAAGCTTATTTCCTCCTGCTTTCTGCCTCTCATGGACTCCCTCTCCTTGACCTTCAACAGTTCTCTTCACACACACAAGGGACCAAATGTCCTGGATTTGGTTTTTACTCGTCCTTCCACAACCTTGGATTTGACATCTACCTCTTCACGCCTCTGATCATCACCTGGTTTCATTCGTTTTCTTTTTCCAGTCTCGCTGCCAGAATCTCTCCTTAACCCACCAAAACTTTCATCCTCCCTTCATTTGTTTCTTCCTGCACCTTTTCATTCCTTCTTTTATACCTGACTCTTTTGTCTCCCTACCCTTAGACACAGCCACTTTTCTATCCTCTCTTTCTTCAACCATAGATTTTCTTTGTCCTCCATCTGCCAAACTTAGATTAGGCGTCTTTTCTGGCTCCTTGGCTGTCAAATATGTTGTGCAACAGCTGGCGAGACATCAGCAGAGAGAAGATTGAAAGAAACCCAACACGGATGTCGCCGCTTCGATTGGTTACATGTTCAAGTTCTTCGGTCTAGACTGAAGCTTGCACAAAAGACCCTTGCAGTTCCACAAAATCTTCTCATCTCTACTAAACCCCTCAGCTCCCTCTGTTCCATCCTTTCTGTCTTTAGAAGACTTTGCTTCCATTCCTTTTATAATGAAAAGATTAAAAGAATCTACAAGACCTTCACCACTTCTCCTACTACTCTTACACTTCCCACCCATGACTCGTCTTTTCCTTTACTGTCACAATTTTCAACCTTAGCATCGGAAGATGGTAAACAAGTCATCATGTCTTGCAATTTTACCACCTGCCCAATGGATCCAATTCCTTCTACAATGCTTCGGACCATCTCTTCTGCCCTTCCTCTCTACAATTGTTAAAGGTTCCCATCCTCTGGTCAGGTACCAGCATCCTCCAAGAGAGCAGTGGTTACTTCTATCCTGAAGAAGCCTTCTCCGGACCCCTCAGACGTAAACAACTACAACAACTTCTCTCATATCTTTCGAAATGACTTGAATGCACTGTCTATATTCTATGATCTATACCTTCCCACAGAACAACCTCTAAGACCCCAACCACTCTGGTTTTAGAGCAGTAAACTCTACAGAGACTGCCTTCTTGACAGTCACTAAAAAGCTACATGTGATCATTCAAACTGTCATCTGTTCTCACCTTCTGCACCTTGCAGCTGGGCTTGACACGGTCAACCACAAGACTCTCCTGTCCACCCGCAGGAGTCTTGGTATTTGTGGAGCAGCATGGCAGTGGTTTGTTTCCCACTTGGATGGTCGTTCATACGGTATGAGGTAACACGGAGAAAAAAATGACATCTGCTCCATACAGACTTTCTATTGGTGTTCCACAAGGCTCAGTACCAGGTCCTTTCCTTTTCTCTCCTTCTTAACCCATTCAATTTTTAAAGTCGTTTTCTCACATGCGTTCTCCTAACAATGTTATGCTGATGATGGCTT
>VCAZ01000268.1:172500-180000 GCA_005784505.1 Bagarius yarrelli
CTCTCTCTCTTTTAGTCTTTCTTACACAAACAGTTTTTCTTTCAGTTTCTCTCTCTTTCTTTCTTTTCTCACTTTCTTTGTCTCTTTTTGTCTCTCTCACTCTTTTTATCTCTCTATCAGGCTTTCTCTTTTAATTTTTTATTCTTACTTCCCATCTTTCTTTCTTTTCTTTCTATTAGTCTCTCTCTCACACAGACACTTAGTCACACAGTCTCTCTCTCTCTCTCTCTCTCTCTCTCTCTCTCTCTCTCTCTCTCTATCCAGAGATTTGAGGTTGGAGATTTACTGGAACTCTGTAAGTGTCCTAGCACATGTTCCTCACAGCACGGTGAAGAAGGACATCCAGCAGTTTGTATGGATTTTTTTAAGTGCCGATGGTGAAGTGCACTCGGAAGGGAGCGAGTCGCTGACACTGTGGATCACTTCACAACGTCGCTGAAGAAACGATGACGAGCAGTGAAAATCAGTGAAAAGGTGCTTCAGACGACTGCAGCCAATCACGAGTCGCCATCTCATTATACACAACAAAAACGTTAACAACTACACACACTCGCGAGCAAGCGCTACACACAGTTCGCTATGAGAATCATGACTAGCATGCTAGCTAACTACAGATACCGTTAACGTTACACACCTCAACAGTTCCGTGGATTACGTGCACAAACTAACCAACCTACAACTTTTCACCCTAAAACATTTATCGTGGCTCAGTCGTTATCGTTTCCGAGCGTGCTAACTAGCTGAACAAGCTAACTAGCTAAAGATCATAGCATGCTAACTGTTACCTTTCGGCTACATTACAGTTCTCAGTTGTAAATCAGTCTTAGACAACGAACACAGACTAAAAACGTAGAAATCGAGTAGCAGGAAGGCTAACGTCTTTCCGCTAAAAAAAAAAACGAGTGTAAACACTACCGGTTCATTGATTTGTGTTCGTTCTCTCTCACTCTCTCTCGCTCTCTCTCTCTCTCTCACTCTCTCTCGCTCTCTCTCTCTCTCTCACTTTTTTTTTACTTCCTCCAACAAAATCATTGGTTTTATTAGCAGAAGTGAAAAATCGTTGCTTTTATCGTTGGCTCTCACATGCTGTTGATTTTTGAGGCTAGATGGTTTTGTTAGCTGTTGGCTAAACTCCACCCAGGCTAACGGTAAAATAAGTAAGGTGGCGCTCATCCGCCGGTAGGGGATGGGAGGGGCTGTGTGATCACGACTCAGCTCAGGTCACAGCCGGTTACGAGTTTTTCTAACACTAAAATAATTTTAGGGACATTAATTAAAAGTCAAAAATACCATATTGTCATAAAGTAAATTTTTCCTCTAAAAATGTAGTCAAACAAACATAACGAAATAAATGTAACGTGTTACTAACCGCTAACGTTACATAAGAAAAACTGCCCGAAAACCGAAATTCTGTTTTTGAAGAAAATATTGTTTCAAATTATTATAATAAACAATTAAAATTATGTTCAAAACAATAAAAGTTGAGAATAAAAAATGATTTTAAGGCGTAAAAAAAGTAAAACTGAACTCTGAGCTGGAAGGACATGAACACAGAAGAATTAAACATATGTTACTGTGTGTGTGTGTGTGTGTGTGTGTGTGTGTGTGTGTGTGTGTGTGATCCCGCTCTAATCCTGTTGTTTTTTTTTTTTCTTTAACAGCTCGTTAGAGAGAAAACTGATTTATTGCCGCTGTCAGAGAGAATGAAACGAGAGCTCGGGATTCCTGTAATTAAGGCTCGGTATTCCGGAACGTTCCGCTAGAATTCCAGAACCCTGCAGAACATTCCAGGGAATTCCACCATGCCGTAAAGCGTGAAGGTCCCCATTAGGATCTGGCGAAACATCAGTGGGTGTTTCAGATCAGTCGAGTTTCGCTGGCAGATGTGAGAAGAGAAGCAGGAAGTGGGAAGTGGGAAGTCGGAATATTCAAGAATATGTAAATCCGACACTGTTTCCCCGCCAGCTCGTTAATAGCTCGTTAATAGCATTAATGTTAGCTACTTTGCGGGATTAGCTTGCAGCTTTACGTTGACAGCGTTCAGTCGTCTCCGATGCTGATAGGTTAACGTTGGTTAATTTTGTGACATCACAACCTGAGCGCATCTGTAGCTCCGCCTCCTAATCAGATTATTACTTATTAAAAAACTCTTTTACAGTTGGACGCTGTGTTAATTTTTACTGATTTATTAAAGAATAATGTACAGTTTAGAACGAAACCTTTGCGTTTTGGTGATGTGTGAAGTGTGTAAAAGTGTGTAAAAGTGTGTAAAGTGTGTAAAAGTGTGTAAAGTGTGTGTGGAACGGCGAGCCGGCGTGACTCGGGATTTCCCCTCCGTCCAAATGAAAAACAGAGCGGAGACATAACGGCTCCTACCATCCAATCATACGTCCTCCTGAGAGACGGACACGCTCAGATACGCTCCACACACCCACCCACACACACACACACACACACACACACGCTAATAAACACACACAAAGACAAAGAGCAAATTTAATTTAACGTAACACAAACTGCACACACTTCAAACAGCAAGCAGACAAATGTGATTAGGTGAACGTTTACACACACACACACACACACACACACACACACACACACACACACACACACACACACAGAGTGTTAGATCACAATCTGGAAACAGAAGATTTATAGTTTTTCATTACATGAACTTCTCTTACACACACACACACACACACACACACCAGATAAAATGTAGAATATAAACTAGATTAATGGTTGACTGTGTGTGTGTGTGTGTGTGTGTGTGTGTGTTAACATTAATTATTGTAAGTTTATATTAAAGTTAATTACACTGTTAGGGTCAGACTCTTCACCTCTCTCTCTCTTTCTCTCTCTCTTATTTTCTTTCTCTCTGTCTCTCTTATTCTCTCTCTTCTCTCATCTCTCTCTCTTCTCTCTCTCTCTCTTCTCTCTCTCTCTCTCTCCCTCTCTCTCTCTCTCTCTCTCTCTCTCTCTCTCTCTCTCTCTCTCTCTCTCTCTCTCTCTCTTTCTTCTCTTCTCATCTCTTTCTCTCTCTCTCTCTCTCTTATGTTCTTTTCTTCTCTCTTTCCTCTCTCTCCCTCTCTCTCTCTCCATTCTCTCTCTCTCCCCTCTCTCCTCTCTCTTTTTTCCTCCCTTTTCTCTCTCTGCTTCTCTCTGTCCTCCCTATTCTTCCTCTCTCTCTCTCTCTCTCTCTTCTCTCTCTTTCTCACTCTCCTTTCTCTCTCCCTCTTTCTCTCTCTCTCCGTCTTTACTGTTTCATGTTCACTCCGTAAAGAAAAGAGAACAAAAGATTGAAAAAAAGAAAACCAAAAACTATATAAAAAAAAGAAACAGGACAAAAAAAAAACCCCAAAAAAACTAAACAAAGATTAGGAAATAATGAAAAAATGAAATGAGGAGAATGAGACAAAATTTAACCATAAAATGAGCAAAGTTTTAATGTGAAAACAGAAAAAAAAATAAAAAAACGGAACAAAAAGAAAAGAAAAGAAATAAAATAAAAAAAGGAACATTAAAAGGACAGAATAAAAAAAAAAACAACAAAATAAAAAATAATAGTTTTAGTTTATAAAACTCAAAATTTACTGTACAGAAAATACTGACAATTAAACAGTGTTCAATATTTTTGCTGTTGCACTGTGCGTGTGTGTGCGTGTGTGTGTGTTGTGGTGTGTGTGTGTGTGTGTGTGTGTGTGTGTGTGTTGCATGTGTGTGCATGTGTGTGTGTGTGTTCGCTCTGGATGATTTCCTGCTGCGCTAAAAGCAACTTTAACAAAAGCGTCCAAATGTTTATTAGCGCTAAAACAAACAGTCGAGCGGCGCTGAAGTTCAACTGAGCTACAAAAACACAGTAACTGATGGAGCAGCTGCTAACACACACACCACACACACACACACACACACACACACACACACACACACAGAGTGGCAGAACTTTACGTGTCGTGTCCTGCTGCAGCTGGGTTTTTTTAATTCTGGAAAAATCGTTTAAGGTTTTTTTTTGGAAATTCATTAAAATAAAAATGTTTTTCTGACGGACGACCAAAATAAACCGAAAAAAAAAGTTCAAACTAAAATAAATATTAAAATATAAATATTAAATATTCATTCCATCAGAAAAATTTAATAAACAGCTGGATTTAAGAGGTGTGCGGGAACAGCTGGATTCTGATTGGTCCTGATCAGATGAGGTTGGTGAACAGCTGGATTCTGATTGGTCCTGATCAGATGAGGTTGGGGAACAGCTGGATTCTGATTGTCTGATCAGGGTGAGGTGGTGAACAGCTGATTGGTTCAGATGGGTTTGGTGAACAGCTGGATTCTGATTGGTCCTGATCAGATGAGGGTTGGTGAACAGCTGGATCTGGATTCTGATTGGTCCTGATCAGATGAGGTTGGTGAACAGCTGGATTCTGATTGGTCCTGATCAGATGAGGTTGGTGAACAGCTGGATTCTGATTGGTCCTGATCAGATGAGGTTGGTGAACAGCTGGATTCTGATTGGTCCTGATCAGAGGAGGTTGGTGAACAGCTGGATTCTGATTGGTCCTGATCAGGTGAGGTTGGGGAACAGCTGGATTCTGATTTGGTCCTGATCAGATGAGGTTGGTTGAACAGCTGGATTCTGATTGGTCCTGATCAATGAGGTTGGTGAACAGCTGGATTCTGATTGGTCCTGATCAGATGTGTGTATGATGAGTGTGTAATGTGAATAAATGCAGAATGAAGTAAGTGAATAAAATCTTGCTGCTGTACTGAACAACACCATCTGGAGCTCCATACCGTCATGCATGTGTGTAAAATCTTTAAGACGTGTGTGTGTGTGTGTGTGTGTGTGTGTGTGTGTGTGTGTGTGTGTGTGTGTGTTTCAGGCTGCACGCTGCTGTGACTTTACTGCGTCTGAGCCCAGACTAAATTCAGTTGTTGCGTCTCATGAAAGACGAGTCTCCGTCTCTGTGTGTCTTTGAAGTGACAGACACAGAGAGACCGTGTGTGTGTGTGAGTGTGTATGAGTGTGTGTGAGTGTGTGTGTGCTTGAGGTCGTGAAGGTCGTAAATATCACATGACCTTTGAAAGGCGAGTGTTTTATCGATGACATCAGCAGCGAGCGGTTTTGCACAGCGAGAACAGATTTAAAGCCAACGAATAAAAGACAGAATGTGTTTTCCGCTCATCTCTTCATCCGTCCATCACCTCCTCACTGCTCCCACACACACACACACACACACACACACACTCTCTTAACCGTGTGTGTGTGTTAACTAATCCCAGCTGCTGTAATCCTCTCTCTCTCTCTCTCTCTCTCTATCTCTGCTCATCCGTTTAGTTTTTATCTTTAAAACGTTATTTATTAATTGTAAAAGTGATTCTGTCTCTTTTTTTTCTCTATCTTTCTCTCTCGCTCTTTTTTGCTCTACCCTTTTATCTCTCTCTCTTTTTATCTTGTTTTTTATCCAGTTGAGCAGTTGAGGGTTTAAGGGCCGTTCTCAGGGGTCCCGCAGTGGTAACCTTGTGGTGCTGGGAATTAAACCCACAATTAACAACTTAACCTCCACTCTATCTCTCTATCTCTCCACCCCTTTTCTCTATCTTTCTCTCTCTTTTCTCAACATTTTCTCTCTCTGTCTCTGTCTCTCTCCCCTCTTTTCTCAACATTTTCTCTCTCTGTCTCTGTCTCTCTCTCCCTCTTTTCTCAACATTTTCTCTCTCTGTCTCTCTCTCTCTCTCCCTCTCTCTTTTCTTTCTTTTTCAACCTTGTCTCTTTACCTCTTTCTCTCTCTTTTTCTCATTTTCTCTTTATTTCTCTCTCTTGCCATTTTCTCTCTTTCTCTTAAGTTTCTCTCTCTCATTTTCTGTCTTCTGTCTTTCTTTTTCTCCCTCTATTTTCTCAACTTTGTCTCTCTCTCTCTCTGTAAAAATGTTAAATATTTTATTAACATTCAAAGTTTTCAGTGAGTGAAATAAAATTAAGTAGTAGGTTAAAATAAACAAAACACACACACATACACACATACACACACACACACACACACACACACACACACACACACACACACACGCACACAGGATGAGAAAGACAAAAGACTCTCAGGTGTGTTTTGTAGGTTAGACTGTAACTACTGGGACTGTTGAAGAATGACGAGTCAGCACTCTACACACACACACACACACACACACACACACACAGAAGTAGGACAAAGGACAGGAGAGGCTGAAAAAACACAATTAGGACAACAATCAAGTTATTATTTTTATTATTATTGTAAAGTATCGCAAAACTAAAATAAAGTGTGTGTGTGTGTGTTTATGTGTGTGTGTATGTTAATGTATTAGCATTAAAGTTCATTAGCATGACCTGTTGAGTGAGTTACAGTCAGTCAGCGTTAACTTACACTCAGCCGCAGAAAAGCTAATCACATCACGCTAACAAGACTAGCCATGCGAGAGCGTGCGGAACCAAAGCGCTGTGTGTGTGTGTGTGTGTGTGTTTGAGAGTGAAAGATCGAAGCTGTTGAAAGCAGCTGCTGGTCAGGCTCGTTTGGCTCAAATCCTGAACAACACACACATGTTTAGCATTCCATTACACACACACACACACACACACATTTTCTCATCAGGTGAAATTTGAACAAAGTTTAGATTATTAAATGTTCCGAATTTCATTAAAGTCAATCAGAAAATTATTCGTTTAACAATAAAGAAAACAAAACACAAGCAAAGAAAAAAAAAAAAAAACGGATGAAGAGAATAAGAAAAAATGGAAAAAAAAAAAAAACTTTATCATTTTTATTTGAAAAAGTACAAATAAAAACAGAGGTAAAAGAAAAGATTTGAAAAAAAAAAACAATAAATTAAGAAAGAAAAATTATTCGATAAAATAAAAAATGACAAAGAGAAAAAGTTTTAAAAGTCAAAAAAGCAAAAAAGCAAAAAAAGATAAATCAAAGCACGAGAATGAAAATGAAAAGAAAAATTAAAGGAAATGAGAAAAGAAAAATAAAAAAATTTAAAGCAAGAAAGACAGAAAGAAAAAAAGACAGAAAGACAGACAGAAAAAAGAGAGAAAGAGAGAGAAAGAAAGACAGACAGAAAAGAGAAAGAGAGAAAGAAGACAGACAGAAAAAAAGAAAGAATATATATATATAAACAAACAAATAAAAGAAAGAAGCAAGCAAACAAAGAAAAAGAAAGGAAAAAATACAAACAAACAAATAAAAGCAATAAAAAAAATGAAAAAAAGAAGAAATGAAATGAAAAAAAAAAAAAAAATAGAACATCTGGATACCGGTGGTCACATCTGGCGTCACATGACTGATCTTTAATTAGCGCTTTTATGTCTTTAATCAAAAGAAATCGATAATAAAGTTTGATGATTTTCTAAAAAAAAAAGTTCTAACTTTAGTGAAGTTTCTATAAAGATAATTATTATTTTTATTATTAACATTTAATAAAAAAACACGATTTTAACACACAATCCACAGTTTTTGG
>VCAZ01000268.1:187500-200000 GCA_005784505.1 Bagarius yarrelli
CCAAGAGTCTAAACTCTAAACTCAGGAATCTGATTGGATCTATTACACAGCCTGCGGTGTTCAATCAGTCGCCATCTTTTAATTCAGACTCCAAAACACACCTGTTTTCTGCTGTATTTACTGAATGAACAAACACCGCCAGACGACACAAACGCCACTAAAACCACGTCCTTTTCTAAACTTTTATTATTCTTTTCAAATCTTTAGTTTTTATTTTAATTTCTCGTTTTTTCACTTTTGTGACTTTTTTTTTTTAATAATAATTATGATTAATTTCATGTAAAAAAACTTTGGAATTAAGTCCAAAATGTGACATAAAAAATAAAGCCACCTTAATAATAATAATAATAAATAATAATAAATAATAAATAATATAAATAATAAAACAAAATAATAACAATAATAATAAATAATAATAATAATAATACAATAATAATAATAATAATAATAATAGTATAATAGATAATGATAATGAGAATAAATAATAATAATAATAACAATAATAATAAACAATAATAATAATAATAAACAATAATAATAATACTAATAGTAATAATAATGAGAATAAATAAAATAATAATAAAAAATAATAATACAATAATAAGAACAATAATAATAATAATAAACAATAATAATAATAAGTAATAATAATGAGAATAAATAATAATAATAATAATAATAATAATAATAATAATAATAATTAATGAGAATTAATAATAATAATAATAATAATATATAATGAGAATTAACAGTAATTTAGTTTGTTTTGTTTTATAAATTTGATTAATTTTCATTTAATCATTTTTTAAAATCTTATTTTATTGCATTAATAAAGAAATTTAACTCAAGTGCACATCCTGTACCAGGGCAAGAATGTATGACACACACACACACACACACACACACACCACACACACACACACACACACACACACACCACACACACAGATGGAGTCCAGACGCATGTTTTTCTTATAAAAATGCAAAAATGTAAAAGTATTAAATAATCCTGAACTGAATTTCACTCAATTCTCTAAAACACACACACACACTTACAAACCCGAGTCCTAAATACACACACACACACACACACACACACACACACACACACACACACATTTACAGACTGATGCTTCCCCGTGGACTACAGTGTCCTGTGACCTCCCTCCCTGTCAGTCCTAAATACACACACACACACACACACACACACACACACACACACACACACACACACACCAACACATACAACACAACCGGTATTTTATATCACACACTGAAGTCTGGATGTGATTTTCCTCCAAATGCTGGAGGGAGGAATTGAGAGGCCGCGCCTGCTTAATTTCCTCTGAGCAAACACAATCACCCACACACACACACACACACACACACACACACACACACACACACACACACATCAACAAAAACCCTAATATTAGTTTATTCGTAATTACTGCGGGTGTCGTGTGGCTAATATATCAGAATTTCAGAGGTTTCTTATTAGTGCTGCAAAACAACTTATACACCGTGTGTGTGTGTGTGTGTGTGTGTGTGTGTGTGTGTGTGTGTGTGTAGAACATTAAACTTCTACAAGGGAAAAGACGCACAAGGAGAAATTCAACAAAATCATTTATCACGTGTACAGTCTGCCCTACAGACGGGCACGCTAACCTACACACACACACACACACACACACACACACACACACACACACACACACACACACATGTATTACATCCATAACGAGGACGTCTTTAACCACAGTAACCTGCAGTGTTCGAATAAAAACTGTAAAAAAAAGGAAACAGTTTTGGGGACGATAATAAAACCTCCCTGTAATGTTCTCCTGATGTTCTCCTGATGTTCTCCTGATGTTCTCCTGATGTTCTACAGTGTAAAGTGTTTGCATACATTCTACAATAACCTTTTAGATCAAACACACACACACTATCATAATCCACAGAAAGAATTCGACTCTAACGCCGGGTCCCCTGAATGCAGGGTCACGTCACATGACCTTCGACCTACAACCCATCCCCTCGTCACCATTTCCTCCATAAAAAAACGGAATTTTGTCTCGGTGGAAACTTTGACAGACTTTCGGAGTTTTTGACCTTTTTTATTTTTATTAAATGAGGATGAAACGCTGGATTTTTGTTGCTGAGTGAAAATCAGAAAATCGTGACATTTATTTTATTCGTTTCTTTATTTTGTAAAATTTGATTATTTGACGATTCAGATTTTGTTTTTATCGTCCAAATGATTATTTATATTTAAAATACATTTTTACAATTATTAGTTAAAATGTTATTTTTTTCATTTACTGTAAAATATATTATTATAATATTAAAGTATTAAAAGTGATCATTTATTTAAATATACATTATAATTCTTACAATAAAATAAGAACTAAATCAGCAAATAATTCAATTCTAACAGACAGAAAGACAGACAGAACAGGTAGACAGTCAGTCAGACAGGTAGAAAGACAGACAGACAGATAGACAGACAGGTAGAAGGACAGACATGTGGAAAGTCAGTCAGACAGACAGACAAACAGACAGACAGATTATAATTTATAGTTTTCTTAATAAATAATAATATAAAAGTCTCCACACTGACAGAACTCTGACTGATGAATCCGCCTCTTCTTTCTTAGATCATTTTAATCCTGAGGTTAAAGGTCACTGCAGACCGGAAAACCAGGATAGAGTAACACACACACACACACATACACATACACACACACACACTCACTGGCAGATGTTTCACAGTGAATCTTCAACCTTGATGTTGGGCCTCGGGACGAAGAGTACTGAGCTCTGTGTGTGTGTGTGTGTGTATGTGTGTGTGTATGTGTGTGTGTGTGAAGGCACATATGCACGTATGTGAGTGTGACAGCAGAGAACATTAGTTTGAAATAGATCTATCACACAGGAGCAGAGGAAATGGAAACCAAACGCAAAAAGCTACCGAACGAACACACACACACACACACACACACACACACACACACACACACACACACACACACACACACACACACATAGAGATGTCAGATCATATGGTCTTCTTATAACTCGTCTACAGCACATTCTCACATTTCTTTTAGTTTTTTTGTTCTAAGTAAGAATAAATTTGATTATTTTAATTTTAATAAAATAAAAGTTTCTGCTTGTTTAAATAATTAATCGCGTTAATTATCCGTGTTCACGACACGGCCGGTCACCTGAGCCGCAGCGAGACGCGGGGAGGGAAGGAGGGAATTTGTGTAATTAATGAAATGTTTGTTAGAATAAAGTTAAAGGAACGATAGAAAACAATTGTAATGAAATGTAAAATTTGTCTCTTCGACATGAAGTTAATTTTATTGGTTAGGAATGAAACGTCGTTTTTTACGTCGTTATTATTAAAACTAAATTTAAATTTAACAAAGAAAAATTCTCAAAAAAACCCCAAGAAAAATATATTAAAATTAACCAACAAACGATTAAATCCAATTTCATAAAAGAAAATCAGTAAAAAATTAAACTTTAGGAAAAAAATGAAGCAAATAATTCCACAATTTTCCTAAATTCTTAACGGAATTTCGTCTGTAATTTTATAAATAAACACGCCGCCGCAATCAGACGAAAAACACTGCAGCTTATTTCCTGCATCCGTTCGGAGAAAAACATGCAACATACTCAGATGGTATTGGTTTAGGGTGTGTGTGTGTGTGTGTGTGTGTGTGTGTTACAGGCTGATTTGGTCAGGCATGCCGAGTTATTCTTATCCACGGGAGAGAAAGAGCGAGGGATGAGAGTGAGACGGGGACGAGGGGATGAAAGAAAAAAGCTGCAGGAGGATGTCAACTTCCATCACCTAACACTGTCACACACACACACACACACACACACACACACACACACACACACACACACACACACACACAGTACAAAGGCAAAAACTCTCATGAGAAATACTGAAAGGTCACCTCTCTCTCTCTCTCTCTCTCTCTCTCTCTCTGTGTCTTTGTGTGTGTGTGTGTGTGTGTGTGTTTTACTAGTCAGCACATATTTTGATGTTTTTTCCTCTCATCCACTAAAAACACAGACGCCGTCCCTTTAAGAGCTGAATTAGGTCGCTGGTCGCCGTGGCGTCGCCGGGCTCTGTGAGGCGACTGATCTGATTGGTTGTGATTTGCGAGGCGAGCGATCTGATTGGTTATGATCAGGTCTGTTTCACATGACCCGGCACTGGAGGTTCATGTGTCAGAAAGCATCGTTTCCACACCAACACACCACAAAGAGGCCGGAACCACACACACACACACACACACACACACACACACACTAAATCATACACACACTAAATCATACACACATTTGCATACGCACATATACACACACACTCACACACACACACACACCCCGTAAACTCACACTTTCAAACATCTCTAAACTCGCATACTTTCTTTCTCTTGTGTATAAACAAAATCTGTGTCTAATTCAAACACACACACACACACACACACACACACACACACACACACACACACAGGGTGGGATTTATTTATTCATCTGAACATTAATAAAATGTATTAAATATTATTACACAACATTAAGACTAAATTATTAAATTAAAATAAATTAATAAACAGCTTAATATCTGCAAACCTGTCCCTGTCTCTCTCACAGTCTCTCTGTCTGTCTCTCTCTCTCTCACAGTCTCTCTGTCTGTCTCTCTCACAGTCTCTCTGCCTGTCTCTCCTCACAGTCTCTCTCACAGTCTGTCTCTCTCTCACAGTCTCTCTGTCTGTCTCTCTGTCTCTCTCTCACAGTCTCTCTGCTCACAGTCTCTGTCTCACACAGTCTCTCTGTCTGTCTCTCTCACAGTCCTCTCTCTCTGTCTGTCTCTCTCTGTCTCTCACAGTCTCTCTGTCTGTCTCTCATCTCTCTCTCCCAGTCTCTGTCTCTTGTCTCACAGTCTGTCTCCTCTCTCACAGTCTCTCTGTCTGTCTCTGTCTCTCACAGTCTCTCTGTCTCTCTCACAGTCTCTTTGTCTGTCTCTGTCTATCTTTTTTTTTTCACAGTTCATCTGCCTGTCTCTCTCTCTCTCTCTTCTCTTTCTGTCTGCCTCTCTCTCTCTCTTTTTATTTATATGTTTATCTTTTTATTTTACCACTTTGGCTTTCTGACGAACACTAAACTTTACCCTGTGTTTTCTCAGAGAGTGTGTGTGTGTGTGTGTGTGTGTGTGTGTGTGTGTGTGTGAGAGAAAGATGAGTTCACGCTCTGTTGTCTCTCTTTTTGAGTGTTGTGTGATGATCTGATTAACCAGGGATTTAATTATTCACCAAAAACAAGGTGCCCTTTATCTCTCTCTCTCTCTCACACCACACACACACACACACACACACACACACACACACACACACACACACACACACACACACACTGGTACAGACAGACAGGCGGCGTGGGGGGGCATGCTGTGATGTTGCATGTGTGTGTGTGTGTTGGCATTCACACGCCCCGCTGTGTTTGACCCGTCTCTCCCAGTCTGGTGCCCAAATGGATTTCATACATCACTTCACACACACACACACACACACACACACACAGTGTGGTCAAAATCTCATACACCCCGAACAGTAAAACCTGCAGAGTTTTTATCCTGTTAAAGAGGTCCTACACAAGCATGAAGGTGAGACTGAGACTCAAAGCCACACCCACCTGTTTATGTCTTTGTCTTTTTTTTTTCTCTGTCTGTCCCTCTAACTCTGTCTGTTTCTCTAATTGTCTGTCTTTTTTTCTATCTGTCTGTCGATCTGTATCTCTGCCTGTCTGTTTCTTCTTTAACTGTCTGTGTCTGCTTTTGTCTTTCTCTATCTGTCTGTCTCTCTTTCCGTTTTGTCTAAATGTCTGTCTGTTTATCTCTCTGTCCATTTCTCTTTATCTGTCTGTCTCTGTTTATCTCTCTGTCCATTTCTCTATCTGTCTGTCTGTGTTTCTCTGTCTCCCTGTCCATTTTTCTATTTGTCTTACTTTTTGACTGACATGGAAAAAAGGAAACGAAAAGAAACAGAGATGGAAAGAAATAGAAATAGAGAGAATGAGGGATACAGAGATGGAGGGATATAGAGAATGAGGAATATAGGGATGGAGGGATACAGAGATAGAGAGATGAGGAATATAGGATGGAGGGATATAAAGATGAGGGATATAGAGAATGAGGATATATGGAGGGATGAGGGATATAGAGAATGGAGGGATATATAGATATAGATGGAGGGATATAGAGAGAGGAATATGATGGAGGATGATAGAGAATGAGGAATATAGAGATGGAGGGATATAGAGATGGAGGGATATAGAGACGGAGGGATATAGAGATGGAGGGATATAGAGACGGAGGGATATAGAGATGGAGGGATATAGAGAGATGGAGGAATAAAGGGTAGGAGATGGAGGGATATAGAGATGAGGAATAGGGATGAGGATATAGAGATAGAGATGGGAGGAGGATATAGGGATATGGAGGGATATAGAGGATGGATGAGGGGATATAGAGGATATATGAGGGATATAGAGAATGGGATATAGAGATGGAGGGATATAGAGAAGGAGGGATATAGAGATGGAGGGATATAGAGATGGAGGGATATAGAGATGGAGGGATATAGAGAATGAGGAATATAGAGATGGAGGGATATAGAGATGGAGGGATATAGAGACGGAGGGATATAGAGATGGAGATATCGGGATGGAGGGATAGAGAGATGGAGGATATGGAGAGGATGGGAGGATGAGGGAAGGGATAAGGATGGAGGGTAAAAGGGATGGAGGGATATAGAGACGGAGGGATGTAGAGATGGAGGGATAAAGGGATGGAGGGATATAGAGATGGAGGATATAGGATATAGAGGATATGAGATGGGGATATAGAGAGATGGATATAGGGATGGAGGGATAAGAGGGAGAGATGGAGGGATAAAGGATGGGAGGGATATAGAGAGGAGGGATAGGAGATGGGAGGGATAAAGGGATATAGAGATGGAGGGATATAGAGATGGGGATAAAGGGATGGAGGATAGAGAGCAGGAATGATGGAGGATATAGGGATGGAGGGATAGAGAGATGGAGGGATATAGAGATGGAGGGATATAGATAGAGGGATATAGAGATGGAGGGATGGAGGGAACAGGAAGATTCTCACCTTTCATTGGTTCCTAAACTTTTCCGTTGTTTTGTGTGTTTTCCGGTTTGTGGTGTTTGGATGTGACGCACGTGCGCCGTCCAACTGATGATGCCGTTTGCTTTAATTTCTCGTTATTTTTCTATTTGCACCCGTTTTCTTTATGTTAACATGTTTATTCTTTTTTTAGTTTTTCCCCCGCCAGTATTCAGTGATACGGAAGTGTGTGTTTGCCCCGCTGATTAAAGCGCTATTTAAATCTCGACTCCTGGACAGAAGTGACGCCTCCAACCGGTCTCGCAGCTCCACCTAGTGTTCAGCCGCGGTATTACACCTCACACCGAGTCACGTGGCTTTCCGTTAAAGACGTGTGTGCGTGTGTGTGTGTGTGTGAGAGAGAGATGGAGGAGTGTGGGGATTATCACAAGTTCTAAATCTTTTATTTCATAGAAAAACAATCCTAACAGCTCATATTTACACACACACACACACACACACACACACTATTTAAACTGGTTGTCGATGAGAGTTCCCTTCATTTTGGCTTTATTGGCTTCTAATTCAGCCTGTAAAAAAAACAGAGTTACAGAATAAACATTTATACCCGTGTGTGTGTGGTGTGTGTGTGGTGTGTGTGTGTGTGTGTGTAAGGCTCACCAGCTCCTGTAGTCGTCTCTTACTCATACCCTTCCTCTCCAGCTGCTTCTCGATCACTTTAGCATTCTGAGCGTAAGAATCGGCCACCTCCCTCTGCAACACACACACACACACACTTAAATTAGGACACACTGTCCAGCCTTATTTGGAATGAACAGCCAATCAGAACAAAGAGACAACTCACCGCTTCTATCTCCTCCTCTTCCTCATCGATGGTGGACACGGTAACGGAGCTGAACTTCCCCATGTCTTTAGTGCGCTTCGTCATCATCACCTAACACACACACACACACACCACACACACACACACACACACACGTGTTTTATTTTTGTCTGTGTACAGTTATTAAGGCTGTGTGTGTGTGTGTGTGTCTCACCCGGACTTTCTTGGGTGTGTCCTGTTTTTGTGTGTACACACTGGTGTTCCCGAATCCTTCACCAAACTTCACCACAGCACCAAACACGATGAAGGTCACAGGAGTGTTTTTCATCTGGTGCTGGTAGAACAGGAGGAGACCACATCTACACACACACACACACACACACACACACACATCATGCTGTGACTCTAAACATTACAATACACACACTGTGTTCTTTATAGTGTGTATGGTCGTAATGACGACGATAACAGTGATGATGGTGGTGGTGATGGTGATGATGATGATGATGATGATGGTGGTAATGATGATGATGATGAAGATGGTGGTGTAGATGATGATGTTGTCTTACTTGCCACACTTTTTCCGGTACTGCCGCTCGATTCCTTCTGCTCTGAAACACAATAACAATAATAACATTTTATTACAACAATCATCAAACCGCCATGCCGTTAAACGCGTCGCGTCACGTGACTTACCGTTTCAGGTACACACATTCATCTTCTTCGACGTTACAGAACTTGTGCGCGTGTTTAGCCGCGTCAATCACGCGCGCCTTGTCCCGTGGCCTCATGGGTAATTTCTCCAGCTGGCAATCTTAGAAACGGATTACAATTAAAAATCATATAAATAAATAACACAGTCTTTGTTTCTTTCCGCCTGTTATCTTACACACACACACACACACAAAAACAATGCTAATGCTAACTCACCCAGCACCAGCACCATTTGTCCGCATAAACAGTAATAAACGTGCAGCGGTTTCTCTCCGTCGTCATATTCCTCCCTGTCCCTGGTGTCTGAACACACCACACTCCGAGAAACAACTTTAGGCATCTTAATTAACACTTTCAAGCAAAAAAATAATAAATCAGTTTCTAGTAAAGAACGGCTAACACGGAAACACAGACTAAACCGACGCGTAATGATGACGTCGCCCGCGAGGTGCGTCACACAGCTGCGCTTCAGCGACCGACACAAGATGGCGGTGTTGTTTCACTTCATGACGTGTTATTTTCCACGCTGTATCAGTTCGTACATTTTTACTTTGAACGGAGCAGAATGACTCCATGAACGTCATCAGTGATACAGAAACGCTTCCTCACAGAAAACTTCCCCGATTCAACACTAATTATTGGGTGAATCGTGCGTCATTCACTCACCTACGAACCGCTACTGTAGAATAAATCACACTTAATAACAAACGGAAAGCGGCGAACAGGCGCGCTGTTGAATTAGGGGTCGTGACCCCTACAGTTCTGCTAAGACAGTAATTGACTACGGACTTTTAAATAGTTTTAATCTTTTACTTTAGTGGTCTGATGAGTTCTGTAGTTTGAGATGTTTCATAGCTTAAAGATATTCAGTATGTTCAGTAGTACAAAAGGTACAGTTCAGATGCTGTGTATGGGTTCAGTAGTTCGAGGGGTTCAGTAGTATGGGGGGTTCAGTAGTGTGAGGGGTTCAGTAGGGTTCAGGGTTCAGTAGTATGGGGGGGTTCAGTAGTGTGAGGTTTTCAGTATAGTATGGGGGTTCAGTAGTGTGAGGGTGTTCAGATGGGGGTTCAGTAGTGTGAGGGGTTCAGTAGTGGAGGGGTTCAGTAGTGGGTTTTCAGTAGGGGTTCAGTAGTATGGGGGGTTCAGTAGTGTGAGGGTTCAGTAGGGGTTCAGTAGTGTGAGGGGTTCAGTAGTATGGGGTTCAGGTTCAGTGTGTGGGGTTTCAGTAGGGGGTATGTTAGGGGTTCAGTAGTAGTGGGGGGTTCAGTATATGGGGGTTCAGTATGTGTAGGGGTTAGTAGTGCGGGGTTTAGGGGTTCAGTAGGTTGGGGGTTTCAGTAGTATGGGGGGTTCGAGGTAGTGTGAGTAGTAGTATGGGGGGGTTTATTAATAGTCAGTATGTGGGGGGTTCAGTAGGGGGGGTTTCGTAGTAGGGGGGCAGTAGTCAGTATGTGGGGTAGTGCGAAGGGGTTTGTAGGGGGTTCAGTAGTATGGGGGTTCAAGTTCAGTAGTGTATGGGGTTCAGTATGTAGGGGAGTAGTGGGGGTTCAGTAGTATGGGGGGTTTCAGTAGTATGGGGGGTTCAGGGGGGTTTCAGTTCAGTAGTATTGGGGGGTTCAGTTGTGAGTGGGGGTTCAGTATGAGTGGGTGGGTTCAGTAGTATGGGGGTGTTTTCAGTAGTATGGGGGGGTTTCAGTAGTGGGGTCAGTGAGGGGTTCAGTAGTATGGGGGGGTTCAGTAGTGGGGGGCGTAGGGGTGGTAGGGTTCTTCAGTAGTATGGGGGGTTCAGTTCAGTAGTATGGGGGTTCAGTAGTATGGGGGGTTCAGTAGTATGGGGGTTTCAGTAGTATGGGGGGTTCAGTAGTGTTAGGGGTTCAGTAGGGGGTTCAGTAGTTATTGGGGTTCAGTAGGGGTTCAGTAGTATGGGGGGTTCAGTTGGGTTCAGTGATGGGTGGTTCAGTAGTGTGAGGGGTTCAGTAGTATGGGGGTTTCAGTAGTATAGGGGGGTAGTAGGGGGGTTCAGTAGTGTGAGGGTTCAGGTATGGTGGGGTCATCAGTAGTGGGGGGTCAGTAGTGGGGGGGTTCAGTAGTAGTGGAGGGGTTCAGTAGTAGGGGTTCGTAGGGGGGGTTCATAGGGGGTCAGTGTGGGGTTCAGTATGATGGGGTTCATTAGTATGTTAGTTCAGTATATGGGGGGTTCAAGTATGGGGGGTTCCAGTTATGTAAGTGGTGCAGTAGTATGGGGGGTTCCAGGGGGTTCATGATGTGATTTTAGTGGGGGTTTCCTATTAACACCAGGATGGGGGGTGTTCCTATGCACTTTTGGTGAGGCTTACAGTTCGGTTCTATTCACTTTAAAACCTGTCCTTCGCCGCTGGTTGTTACTATAGTAACCAGTCAGAATTCGTATCGAAACCCGGTATTACAACTTTGTGGCGAGGCGACAGACGCATTATAGGCTACTCCAACTTCCTAGAATTTGTCCTTGCTGTGTTTTATAAATGTGCATCAAATGTTCCTGCGGTCCTGCTTTTAGTAAACCTTTTACTCAAA
Source organism: Bagarius yarrelli (assembly GCA_005784505.1). Classification (NCBI taxonomy): domain Eukaryota; kingdom Metazoa; phylum Chordata; class Actinopteri; order Siluriformes; family Sisoridae; genus Bagarius; species Bagarius yarrelli. The sequence goes on from VCAZ01000268.1 coordinate 198,765, forward strand.
CCTCATGGAACTTTCTTAAAAATGTCCCCAGGTTCCACAGAAATACAGTAACGAGTGTAGATGTTATAATAACGAGTTTCCTTGTTGCTGCGCAGGATCGACACTTCAGCCACATTTACATTTGCAGCATTTGGCAGGCAATCTTATCCAGAGCGACTTACAATATTCCTTCTTATACAACTGAGCAATTGGGGGTTGAGGGCCTTAATCAGGGGCCCAACAGTGGTGGCTTGGTCAAGATGGGAATCGAACCCACAACCTTCGAGTTGGTAATCCAACACCTTAATCAAGAGCCACCACTTCCCCCACGTCCACGCCCACGTCGGCACTTTTCACAATTTTTTGCAATGCGTTTCAGTAAAATAATACCGAGTTTATTAAAGGATTGGATTGATATGAACGGCCGCAGGAGAGCAGCGCACTCCAGAACTGATTGGAGGTTAAGAAGAACTGATTGGAGGTTAAGAAGAACTGATTGGAGGTTAAGAAGAACTGATTGGAGGTTAAGAAGAACTGATTGGAGAAGTTAGATGAGACGAGGCTCCCGTAATCAAACAGCTCTCTGAGGGGACTGAACACACTGTATAACTGAACCCCCTAACACTACTAACACTACTGAACACCTAACACTACTACTGAACCTTTCAAACTACTGAACCTTTCAAACTACTGAACCTTTCAAACTACTGAACCTGTCAATCTACTGAACCTGTCAATCTACTGAACCTTTCAAACTACTGAACCTTTCAAACTACTGAACCTTTCAAACTACTGAACCTGTCAATCTACTGAACCTTCAACTAATCGAACCTGTGTCAATCTACTGAACCTGTCAAACTCTACTGAACCTTTCAAACTACAAAACTACTGAACCTTTTCAAACTGTCAACTGAACCTGTCAATCTACTGAACCTGTCAAACTACTGAACCTGTCAATCTACTGAACCTGTCAAACTACTGAACCTGTCAATCTACTGAACCTGTCAAACTACTGAACCTGTTCAAACTACTGAAACCCTGTCAATCTACTCTTTAAATGTGTAAAATGACATACAGAAAATTAAAACACATGAAAAAAAAATACTACAAAAATAGAACATTTGTTTCTCTTGTCTGCAGAGGATTATGTTTCACACAGTGACCTCCATTTACTGTTTCAGAGTAAGAAGTGACCATGACATCCACACCACACACACACACACCACACACACACAAATAGGATTACACATTTCAGCT
>VCAZ01000268.1:207500-305660 GCA_005784505.1 Bagarius yarrelli
TCAGAGGATCCACTCTCTCCGAATCCAGCCTCAGAGGATCCACTCTCTCCGAATCCAGCCTCAGAGGATCCACTCTCTCAGGAGGACTCAGTGCACTGCAGCATGTATCAGAGAGCATTTATAAAACACTTATGTGCTATTGCAGGACAATAGTGTGTTTGACAATTTGTGTGTGTGAGAGTGTGAATATGCTGCCCAGGTCCTTATAATAGTAGGGCAGTGACACAATTAAATCCTCACAATAATTACGTCCTAAGTGCTTTTAAAGCTATTTTTAAGACAGGATAACAGAGAGGGTCACAATTAGGAAACATTTATTTCCGCACTAAAATGACATGTGTGTGTAAAGATAATAGAACGTACCATGACTTTTTCTTCCTCGGTGGCTGCATGAAGTTAAGATTGCACTGCAATTATCTATAAATGCTTTAATTATACAGGAAAGTCCGAGCTCGGAGAATCTGTGTTAATTTCCACTGAAACCGTTTAATTACCCCGCCAGCGCTGACGGGACGAGCAGAACCTCCGGCAGATTCAGCAGGAACAACTCGACGGTATTTTACACTAAATCACACCGCAATATTTAGCTGGAAAATGTCACAATTAAAGTATTTGAAGAAAAGTAATCCAGTCAATCCTGATTTACATTAGAAAAGTGATCGTAGTGGAAAACAGATCGAACTTTGTTTTATTAAGATTTTCCAGCTAATTACAGGGGTGCCATGACTTACGAGTTTAATTAGTTCTGTGACGGAGCTCGTAACTCAAATGACTCATATGTCAAATCAATTTTCCCAGTGAAATAAATTAGAAATGCCATTAATCCGTTCCGGGTCCCCAAAAAACACAGTTTTTTGTTGCATGTTTTTAAATAATAAAAATAAATGTTTTTTATTGTTTTGCTACGCTAATTAGCGGTTGGGTGTCTAAAGTTCGTAACCCGAATTTTAGCTCGTAAGTCACCACTGTGAGCTCGATTGGACCAATAACAAGCTCCAATTTTTTTTTACAGCTTTTCGGAACCAAACAACATGTGACCACGCGCCCTAAAGTGTCATAGATTCATCACATTATACAATATTTTGTGCTCATGTTTTTTAATTGTTTGTCGTCATCTAGAACAGGAAGTCATGTGGAACGAAATGGGATATGACTTTCTTTAGTACGTTCTACTGTATAAAGAAGAATGGTTACTTGTACATGACGCATTTTTTTCCCTTTAAGCACTTAAAAGTGCCGCATCACGCCACTCCGCCACTTCCGCGTATGACCAGTCGTCTCTCTTTTGCGGCCTCAAGGGACAGTAAAGAGACCATCATTAGTGGATCATCCAGGAATGTTTGGCGCATACAAATGATTCAGTTTCGCATTTCCTGTTTTTTTGTGTATCTCTCATGTGGTGTGCTGGGCGGCGTCTCAGATGATCAGGATTATGGTGAGAAGGAAGTGTCCCCACTTATCGGTGAAGACACACACAGACGGTTGGTGAAACGGAAATGAAGGAAGACCCACAGAAAGATAAGACAGCAACACGATGCTTTATTAAAGTGTGCTTTTCTATTGATTCGTAAACACACGCCACGTAAATACTTTAAAGCAAACTGACTGACTTAATTACCGTAATTCTTACAAGATCACGTCCACATTGGACGACTCGACGCCGCTTTGTATCCTCCGATACTGAAACCTAGAGTTTTTCTGACATGTACATTTTTTACACAATAACACACTTTAATGTTTACATTCACATTTCTGTCATTTGACGTCCAGACGTCCCAATACAGAGTGACCTACATCTATCACATTTTTTTATCCAGTTAAGGGTTAAGGGCTTTGATCAGACACCCAGCAGTTGTAGCTTGGAGGTGCTGGGTATTAAACCCACAATCTTCCAATTGCATTAACCGCTGAACTACAACTTATCCTCTTACACACAGTAAACTAACCTACAACTGTATATAAACAGACACACTACCGGATCTGCCGCAGTATCCCGTCTACCAGAATCACAGAAGGAAACAGACAGGTTACTGTATCTGTGATTTAGTTCTTGGACCAGAATCACTAGAAAGAATTGGAGTACTCAGTTCTGACAAACCGCTAATGTATCTGCAGCCCTATCAGCAAATGAACAAACACGCTAATCAGTATCAGCAGCCTGTATCTGCAATAAACAGGGTTTCTGTATCTAGATCTACCAGAATTATAGAAGGAAACAGATATGTTACCGTATCCGCAGTAGTATCAGTTCTACCAGAATCGCATCAGTAACAGACACACATCCAGATACGTGTGTTTACATGCCTTTACACACTCACACACACACACACACACACACACACACATTAAAAATTGTGCATTAATATGTATATGCATGTGTATGTTTGGCTATAAGTCATAAATCCGCATGTTCCTGCGTCTGAAAAAAGACTCCGGTTCCACTCCATGCCGATAATGAAACACACACATGGAACCGGTTAAATGACCTCCCATAATGTCACACCAAAAGGGATGTGTGGAGGAAAAGCAGTGGTGTTTGATGTCCTGTCTGATTCATTAAACAGTAAGTAATTCATGACTCCTGAATCACAACCACGGCGTCTGTTTGAATTGTGAGGCTTCGTCCGGTTATTCATGTGTAATAAACATGTAATAAAGACCAGTTTGTAATAAGGAAAATAAGGAACATGCAGATTTTTCTCAATGTTCCTTTAAATATTTCACGATGTTTCTGACTGATCTTGTCATTAGCTCCGCCCACTGGTGGCTATTAGGGTGAAGTGGCTACACAGCAGACCACCAGGTGTAGCACTTAAGCATAATTACATCATTATTAGATCATGAATGGAAATCATTCCATGCCGCTTGCTTTTCGTGCTGTTCTGCACATCCGCCTGAATAAAATAAAGGAGGTGGAATAAATAGTTTTGGGTTAATTATCAGCGCAAAGAAAAAAAGATTAAAAATAATAAATAAAAATTGGGGAATTCCAAACTGAGGGGCGTGACCCCTGGAGTGGCGCGGAAAGACTAGCGTTAGAGTTTTATAGGGATGCACTAAAATGGCGAAAAAATGTCGGCACCGCCTGGAAGTATTTACTGTGCAGGTTTGACTGTCCGTTTAGCCGCCGTCACTGCGAGGCGTGACACTAACTTCAATATTCCGCTCTATGACTGTGTGTGTGTGTGCGTGTGTGTGTGTGTGTGTGTGTGTTTTATCACTTACGTTAATTGTTTATCACAATAATTTTTCCATTATTGAATTAATAAAATTGTCTTTATGTTAAAAAAAAGGATTTGCAGGTTTGGGATCCACCGGTCTACGGTAGAGAGATTAATAAGCGCTAACACACACTCGAGTCTACGCGTTTCCTCTTCTTCTATTGTGCTTAATGAACACTGAACCGTTCGGACGGGCAGACAGGAAGCTGATGCATAAAACAAATGTTGCTGATGATCTTCAGCTCCGTAGGGCGAAAGAGAGAGAGAGAGTGTGTGTGTGTGTGTGTGTGTGTGTGTGTGAAGATGATCATTAGGAATCAAAAGTGTTTTTCTTTTACACAAATAATGAATAAAAAGTGGACAAAAGATCGAGAGAGAGAGAGAGAGAGAGAGAAATAAAGAAAGAGGGAGTGAAAAAGAGAGGGAAGGGTAGGGAAACATAGGAAACGAAGATAAAGAGAGAAAGAAAAAGAGATAAAGTAGGAGACAAAAAAGAGAGAAAGAGAGAGAGAGAGCATGAGAAAAAGAGAGAGAGACAAGGAGAAAGCAAGAGAGAGAGACAGAGAGAAAGATGGGGGGATTTACAAGAAATTACAAGTCAGAATTGTGAGAATAAATTAAGAGTTACGAGAATAAAGTCAGAGTACGAGAATAAAAGTCAGAGTTAAAGTCAATAAAGTCCGAGTAAAGTTCAGAAAAGAATAAGTCAGAATACGAGAATAAAGTCAGAGTTACGAGAATAAAGTCAGAATTACGAGAATAAAGTCGAGTTACAGAGTTTACGAGAATAAAGTCAGAGTTACGAGAATAAAGTTACAGAATACGTTATGAGAGTTAATAAGAATAAAGTCAGAATTACGAGAATAAAGTCAGAGTTACGAGAATAAAAGTCAGAGTTACAAGAATAAAGTCAGAATTACGAGAATAAAAGTCAGAATTACGAGAATAAAGTCAGAATTACGAGAATAAAGTCAGAATTACGAGAATAAGAGCAATAAAGTCAGATTACGGAATAGAATAAAGTCAGAGTTACGAGAATAAAGTCAGAGTTACGAGAATAAAGTCAGAATTACGAGAATAAAGTCAGAGTTACGAGAATAAAGTCAGAATTACGAGAATAAAGTCAGAATTACGAGAATAAAGTCAGAATTACGAGAATAAAGTCAGAATTACGAGAATAAAGTCAGAATTACGAGAATAAAGTACTTTGGCGGTAATCTTACAATTTTATTTTTTCCAACACAGCAAGAAAACTTGCTCAATAAAATATTATCCAACACAACATCAGCATTAAAACACCAAATGACATCAATAAACATAGAAACGTTAACGGAACGTTAAGAACATGACGTTTGGAGTTGCGCTTCCTGCCGAGGTTCTCGGTGTGTAAACATCGTCAGTATTTGTGCTTCAAAAAATGTAAACAAGTGTTTTTTTCTTCACATTAACACCAACACGAGACAATTCCACCAACACGCTAGCATCGCAAGTCGACACACAGGACGACCACATGACGACTCGAGAGGGATGAAACTGATGGCCAGGATGAAGAAATGAGATGTTCTTCAGGACTGCTGGGTGGCGCTGATCTTGCCTCGGCCAATAAGGAGCAGCGATTTGATCTCGGCTCTAAAGCTGTGGTTGAGCCAGCAGTAAATGAAAGGGTTGTAGCAGGTGGAGCTCATGGCCAGCCAGTGAAAGCTGAAGTACACGCCGTTGTTTGGCTGAATCATTTTGCTGGACAGCAGAACCACGTAACAGTTCAGCGGGAACCAGCAAATGGCGAACACGGCCACCAACGCTATGAGCATCTTTATGGTCATCTTCTTCCTCCGGCGGAGGGCGTAGCGCTGAGCCAGCGTCACGTCACCGACGGCGTTGCGCTTCCACAACTTCTTGGCCACGGCTACGTAAGTGAAGGAGATTATTGCCAATGGCAACACGTAGAGCAGAACAAAAGTGGTGAGGTCCAAGTACTTCCAGAAGAGATCCGAGGGCTTAGGAAAGCTGGGCAGACAAACCTTCCTGACGTTTCCCTTGCTGTCGTTAGATCAGGGGAGAAAGGTGAAATCAATAGAAGCCTTAATGTGAAAAAACTGTACAAACACACACACAAACTCTCAACCTAGATGGTGGCTTCAGCATGTTCCTGAATCTTCATTTAGATCTTACATTTGCAGCATTTTATCCAGAGCGACTTACAATATTCCTTGTTATACAACTGAGCATTTGGGGGTTAAGGGCCTTGCTCAGGGACCCAACAGACCTGGGAATTGAACCCACAACCTTCGGGTTGGAAAGCCAACACCTTAACCATGAGCCACTACTTCACCGCAGATCTTGGTTATAATTGTAATCTTCTGGTACACACTTGACATCCTAAGCTTATGTTACCATGACTGCAGGAACTCAATGCTCTTTTCTCGCCAAGATAAAATATACAGCCAACTATATCGCTGGTAGAGACATTTCAGGTGCTGCAACAGTGTGAAGTATCTACAGAACACCTTTAACATGTCCACCATGAACCCTGGAGTCACAGCAAGGATGAAGATGAAGATCACTGGAATGCTGATGATCCTCACCCGATCTCGAAGCGAAGCAGGGTTTGGTAGATTGCATGTGGAAGAGAGAAACATGTGCCCATCAACCAGATCACCCCAACCCAGACCATGCCCTGGAGATGGGACATCCTCTGCTTCATCGGGTGCAGCACCACCTGCAGAGACAATCCACCAATCAGGGGACGTGTCTACATCTGTCAGACACAGTAATTGAGGGTTGTCTTATTTGTCTATCTCATTACAGGAGATGTAAAGTAAGTGTCTGTTTGCGTGTGTGTGTGTGTGTGTGTGTGTGTGTGTGTGTGTGTGTGTGTGTGTTTAGGTTTACCTGGTGTCGGTCAATAGCAATAGCCACAAGTGTAAACACAGACACATGGACGGAGCAGTACTGGGCAAAACGGCTCACGTGACACATCACCTTTCCAAACACCCAGGTACTGTATATAAAGCGCACCTGCACAAAACACACACACACACACACACACACACACACAACACACAACACACACACAAACACCACCACCAATTTTATTATCAACACTACCTCAACACCATCATCAATACCATTACTATCATCATAATTACTATCATCTTTATAATCCTTATCATTATCACCATCATCATCATCATCGCCATTATGAACACCATCATCATCACCACCATCCTCATCGTCATCATCATCATCATCATCAACAACATTATCATTAACACCATCATTATCAACACCGTCATCCTCATTGCCATCATCATCATGAACATTATCATCAACACCATAATCCTCATCACCATCATCCTTATTGCCATCATCATCATCATCATTATCATCATCCTTATCACCATCACCATAATCAACACCATCATCCTCATTAACATCATCATCACTATAAAATCTCTTCTGGTTCTTCTCACCAGAGTGAATGGTGTGTTGAGGAGAGAAATGAGGATGTCAGCGATGGCCAGGTTCACGATGAAGACTCCGGTGACTGAGTGCATGCGCTTACTCTTCATCACCACATGACACACCACTGAGTTTCCAAACAGAGAGATGATGATGATGATGGAGTAGGAGAACGAGAGCAGCCCCTGAACCATAGGATTGGGTGACTCATCGTAAGCATCCTTCTCAATGTTCTCCAGCGAGAAGTTCCACAGAGTGAAGAAGAAATCCACTGAGTTGTTACCAAGAGACATCTCATTAACTCGCTCGCATTGACTTACACACTGACCAACTGATTCACCAGACTGAACACAGCAGCATGTGTGTGAATGAAATAAAAGGAGAGAAAGAGAGAGAGAGAGGAAAGAGAGAGGAAGAGAGAGGGAGGGAGGGAGGAGAGAGGAGGGAGGGGGAGGGGGGAAGAACGGGAGACAGAGAGGGGAAGGGGAGGGGATAAGACTTGTCCTTTTAGATTTTTCCTTCAATTTTCTTTTTTTTCTGATTGCTGAAGAAAATAAAAGATAAAAAAAAAGGTTCCACTTGACTTTGAAACAGCTTATGGTTTACTTCATTCTCACGTTCACATGTTCTCCAGCTTCCTTCCTCCTCTCAAACACATGCTGGGAGGGTGTGTGTGAGGAAGGTTCTGGGAGGAGGTGTGTGGGGTAGATAATGGAAGAAGGTGCATAGAGGAGGAGCTGGGAGATGATGGGAGGAGGTGTGTGTAGCAGATCATGGAAGGAGCTGCGTAAAGGAGGTGCGTGGAGGAGATGAATGAAAGAAGGTGTATCGAGGAGGTGCTTGGAGATGAGTTTATATTCATTCTCTCTCTCTCTCATTACATTTAAAGTGTTTGGCAGACGTTCTTATCCAGAGTGACTTGCCTTTATCTCATTTATACAACTGAGCTATTAGTGGTAAAGGGCCATGCTCAGGGGCCCGCACTGGTGGCTTGGTTGAGCTGGGAATCGAACCCACAATCTTCGGTTTGGTAGTCCAAAACTCTAACCATGAGCCACCACTCGCCTTCTCTTTCTTTCTCTCTCCCCCTCTCTCACCCCTCCACCTGCCTCTCTCTCTCTCTCTCTCTCCTCTCTCTCTCACCCCCACCCCTTCCTTCCTGTCTCTTTCTCTCTCTCTCTCTCTCTCTCTCTCTCTCTCTCTCGCAAAAACGTTTCTGGGGGATTAGGGGTTAGGATTAGGGTTTGGGGTTAGGATTAGGGGCTAGGATTAGGGTTTGGGGTTAGGGGTTAGGATTAGGGTTTGGGGTTAGGGGGGGTTAGGATTAGGGTTTGGGTTAGGGATTAGGGGTTATTAGGGGTTAGGATAGGGGTAGGGTTAGGATGGGTTAGGGAAGTTAGGGGCTAGGATTAGGGTTTGGGGTTAGGGGGGTTAGGGGTTAGGGTTTTAGGGTTTGGGGTTAGGGGTTAGGATTAGGGTTTGGGTTTTAGTTTGGGTTAGGTTAGGATAGGTTAGGGGTTATGGGTTAGGGATTAGGGTTTGGGTTAGGGATTAGGGGTTATGGGTTAGGGATTAGGGGTTAGAAAATGCAGTTTGTACAGTATAAAAACCATTACACCTATGGAGAGTCCCCACAACCAGACGTGTGTGTGTGTGTGTGTGTGTGTGAGATGTGTTTTTTTCAGATGCGTTGTATGGAAAGCACAGACCTGAACCTGCAGCACCATCTAGAGGCGACAATTATTCTGAGCACATTTATTTTCTCTCTGTCACTCATACAGTCTGTCTTTTTCTTATTCTCTCTTTCAGAACAGGACACACCTGGAGAACAGGACACACCTGGAGAACAGGACACACCTGGAGAACAGGACATTTTAGAGGGCCGATGGATTAAATGACTGAATTAATCTTTGTGATACTGATGTGCGTATTAGAATCGCACAAAAAACACAACAACAATAATAGTAATAGTAATCTCTCGGTATTTTAGGGCTGTAAGACAGTGAGAGTGTAAGACTTTAACCCTAAGACTGTAAGACAGAAGGACTGTAAGACTGTAAGACTATAAAACAGTAAGACAGTAAGGCTATAAAGCAGTGAGACAGTAAGACAGTAAGGCTATAAAGCAGTAGCACTGTAAGACTGTAAGACAGTGAGACAGTAGGACAATAAGACTGTAATCCGTTGCTCTACAGAACCTGATGAAGATCCTGTTTGTTTGGTGTGTAACTGAGGCTATCTGAGAATCCTGGAGGCTGCATTGCTGGGTGTGGTCACCAGAGGGCGCCATATGAACGACACATCATCCTCACAGCTCAGCTGTTCCTCTGCTCTGATGCTGCTTCACTTCCTCACATCTGAAGAGATGAATTCCATGGCTGGTGTCCCGTCTGCTCTTCTTCAGAGCCTGGTGAAGGACGCTGGCTCCCCTTCCAGGGAACATTTCAACAGATGGGAGGATCTTCCTTCTATAAGTTTCATCCTTTTTTTAACGGTTCGTCTGATTAGAAATGAGAATCATTATAGCGGCGAGAGAGAGAGAGAGAGAGAGAGAGAGAACAAGAGAGAAAGAGAGACAACAAGAAAGAGAGAACAAGAGAGAAAAAGGAAGGCATAGAGAGAGACACTGAGAAAGAGACAGAGACATAGAGAGAGAAAAAGAGACATAGTGAGAAAGAGAGAGAGAGACAGACAGACAGACATAGGGAGACAGAGAGACATAGAAAGAGGGAGGCATAGAGAGAAAGCAAGATATAGAGAGAGAGAGACATTAGAAAGAGAGAAAGACAGAGAGACACTTTGTGTCCTGCAGGAGAGTGAGGACTGCCCCCCCCCATGCTGCAGTACTGCAGGTTCTTGAAGGTTCTTGCTAACAGAACCGTGAGCTTGGGCGCTGGAGTTATTATGGTATTTATTGTGTCTGGATTCGTGTGTTTTACAGCAAACCACAAAAACCTCGATGAGGAAAACAAGCGACTTGTAAAGGATCTGCAAAGAGTTTTACGATCTGCGCCGCCGCTCCTGTACCGCTTATTAGTGGCTAATAACTCGGAATGCGACGCTTAAATCTGCGCGACACAGAGAGCGCGATAAAAATAGCATAAAACTAAATCATTCAGCAGAAGAGAAAGACTCGGCGTCCTATAGGTGTCTCGCGACAGACTCCGGAGAACAAATAAACATAAACGGGCTGCTGGAGGGCGTCCCGTCGCGCAGACCGAGTGCTCGCACGCGGCGCAGGTTAAACGAGTGAAAAACGAGCCATTAAATGTAAAAATATGGCGAAATTATCCGCAAGACAAACATCGGCTAACTGCGACCGCGCATAAAAACCCCATCACGCCGCTTAATAAGCGCTATAAACATCCGCTAACATCACTCATCGCTGCAGAAGAAGAGCTCCTGCCTTTAGCTAGTAAAGTACAGCCACACTTTCTTCAAGCTAACACGCTAACACGCTAACAATCAGAGGAATTACCGAGTCGTGAGTCGCTGCAGAGGATTAGCTAGCACACAGGATGTTAGCATGTAGAAGCTAGTCAGCTAGTCGGCATTTGCTTCTCTGGGTTTGGATGAGATGAGGAATGAATATCTGCTAGCGCTTTTTCATACACCGGTCACTCAGCTGTTCACTGCTAATGAGGAAATGCTAGCCTGCTTTAACGAGCTGATAAAATCTACTGAAAGTCTGATAGATTATGATGGAGTCTGATGGAGTCTGATGGTTTGTGATGGACTCTGATGAAGTTTTATGGATTCTGATGGGTTCTGATGGATTTTGATGGAGTGTAAAGGATTCTGATGGGTTCTGATGGATTGTAATGGACTTTTAAGGATTCTAATGAAGTGTGATAGATTCTGACAAAGTTTTATGGATTTTGATGGAAAGTGATGGATTTTAATGGAGTCTGATAAAACTTTATGGATTCTGACACAGTGTGTATTCTAATGGAGTTTTAAGGACTCTGATGGAGCCTTTGGATTTCTATGTATTTTGATGGAATCTGATGGAGTTTCATGGCTTTGATGATGAGTTTGGCTTCTGATGGAGTCTGATGGAGTTTTATGGCTTTTGATGAAGTCTGATGGACTTTGATGGAGTCTGATGGGTTTAAATGGAGTCTGATGGAGTTTTATGGCTTCTTATGGAGTCTGATGGAGTTTTTTATAAATTTTGCTGTGACTTTCTGGATTCTGATGGAAATCTTTATGGTGCGTGAGATTTTCTGAAGGTTTTTTGGCACGAAACTGAATTAACAACACGAACATTAAACTTTATTCGATTTATTTTTTACATTTTAACAACAAAAACCTTCATGTAACGCAACATTTCATAACTTTACAAGCAAAATTCCTAAAAATCACAGAATCAAAGCAGCAGCTCGAGAACTTCATCAGCAAAAGTTTCCATCAACCTGGAATCAGTGTGTGGAGGTTAAACACACACCCGTGCGGAGATTCCTGGAGAGAAATTCAGCGTGTGTGAGAGAGAGGAGGAAGCGCAGAGTTAGCAGAGAGTCGCGCCAGTGTTAGCGACGGCGCTAGTGTCAAACATTAGCATGTGTCTGACCTGAACCCCAGAACAGCTCGAGAGACAGCTTCACCTCCGGAGACAGGTCCGGAGACAGTTTCACAGAGCTCAGCAGAACGCATGTGTTTATAGATCATCCAATCAGCGGCGAGCGTGTGAGCGACTCACTCGTTTAGCATTAGCATGTTCGACAATACGGTAAAAATTTGCCATGTCAGTAATGACACTCCCGCTGCTCAATTGACCTGTTACAGATTTAGCGATAATTAGCCTGATTAGCCCTTTTAACATTCAGTGTTAGCGGTGTTGGAGCGTTTTTTTTGTGTTTTTGTGGTGTTGCGGTTTTTGTCATTTTGGTTTAGCGGCTGGTTTTGTTTGTTTTGTTTTTGTAGTATCGGCTGTAGTGGTGTATCAGCTCCCGGTAGATGTTCCTGAAGTGAAGGTTCGAAAACTTTCTCCTGAAAAAAAACAACAACAAAATCCCGCGCAACTTTAACCAAAAACGTCAGCAGGAATTCGAACCAGGTCCTCAAATTTATTATTAACATAAACAACGCACAGACGATTTTTGTTTAACAGCGTCTAACTGGTGGGTGGGATGGCCCCGCCCACACCCTCATCAAGCCCCGCCCACTTATTCTCTAGCATGAAGTTTCGGGAAAAAAATATTTCTCCGATTCATAAACATTTATTGGTGTTAATGCTAATACCGCTAATGCTAATAATACTGCTAATGCTAATGCTAATATAGAAAATACTAAACTTTATTAATTAGAATAATTAAATATTATTTGTTATTATTCTTTAACTCACCCTGTGACGACGCGCTGGTGTTTTCTGTTACACACACAACCTCAGACGTCTGTGAAAAAGACAAAGAATTAAATATTCATTTATTCATATTTTCATTTAAAGTGTGTCAGTGTGTGTGTGTGTGTGTGTATGTGTGTGTGTGTGTGTGTGTTTTACCTGTGTCCTCTTCTCTCCGTGTAATATCTCTCGCTCTGTGCACTCCACCGGACCGTGCCCCGCCCACCCCGACCAAATGTGGTGTGACCCCGTTGCCTGGGTGACGACCCCGCAGGAAGTGATGTCACTGAAGAGGGCGCTGTGTTCCACAGGAAGTGAAGCTGGAGTAAAAGATGAGATGAAACACACATCACATCATCATAAGGTAAAATCAGTCTGTCTGTCGGACTGTTTATCTGTCTGTCAGTCCGTCGGTCTGTCTGTCAGTCACTCAGTCAGCCAGCCTGTCGGACTGTTTATCTGTCTGTCAGTCTTTCAGTCTGTTTCTCAGTCGGTCTCTCTGTCAGTCCGTCTGTCTGTCAGTCAGTCAGTCAATCTGTATGTCTATCAGTCTCTCAGTCAGTCTGTCTGTCTGTCTGTCTGTCAGTCTCTCTGTCTGTCTGTAATAAACACACACTATGTTTATTCTTTATTATTATTCTTTATAACTTTAGGTTTTTTTTTTTTTTTTTATAAGACAGTGTATTTAGTCACATTCATTACTCTGTCACACACACACACACACACACACACACACACACACACACTCACCCAAACAACCGTATTCTGCTTCCTGGGTCATGCTGTACTCCGTCGCTACGGAAACGGAGGCAGCCGCAATGTCACGGTGACTGCGGGGTGATAAACATCCTGAGGAAGATACACACAAGTGTGTGAGGAACATACAGACTCTGCGTGAGTGAGTGAGTGTGTGTGTGTGTGTGTGTGTGTGTGTGTGTGTGTGTGTGTGTAGACTTATAGAAGTTAGGATAAGTGTGTGTGAGATATTGTGTGTCACCTGTAAATGTTTGCCGAAGCGTGTTAAATCCTCTGCACATCATAACTATAATAATCAAAAAAAATGTCGCCATGGCAACGACCGTCACGCACACAGTCATCATGGTAGCGGCGTTAAGGGGCGGAGCTTCAGAACTCCATGTGATAACAGTGGTACCTTTAGTTTCTTTATAAACACACACACACACACACACACACACACACAGAGTTGCATAATTTGCCAATAAACTGACTAAGCGACTGTGTGTGTGTGTGTGTGTATGTGTGAGAGTGAGAGAGCAAGTACTATGGACAGAATGTGTAATTAGGTTTAATGGAGTGTAGCCTTGATCCTTGTGTTATAATTAATTTGTGTGTGTGTGTGTGTGTGTGTGTGTATTACCACACTGTGTGTGTCTGATGTGGGCGGAGCCACAAGGCAAACACTCCAAATCCTGCAGTCCGTCTAACCGCCTTTTACTGTAGAACCTACAAAGACGAAGCAAACATAATGGAGGGATTTGCTTTTAACTGGCAACATTGTGTGTATATATACAGAATGTGTGTGTGTGTGTGTGTGCGTGTATCTACCCAGGCAGACAGTCTCCGCACACGGCGTTGTGTGTGTGCGTGCATGTTGTGATTTCCTGTCTATTAAGATGGCGGCAGTTCTGGCACATCCTGCACGAGTGTGAGCCCCAGTCCTGTTTAAACCAGCGTTGATCACACACACTACATACACTGGCTCCGCCCACTCCATATCCACACTCCTGCAATCACACAGACACACACACACACACACACAGGTGGATTATAGTATGTGATTCTGCATCATCTGTACAAAAACTGTCATCGCTTCCTGTTTATTACCCCGCCCCCTTGTTTGATGGACAGCTGAGCTCCTCCCACTGTTCTGAATGATCCTGTCTGAATGATCTGTTAATTCCTTTATATAAATTCTCCTCCTTTATTTTGTTTAATCGTCCACTCAGTCATGTCTCACCTGCTTCAGTTGGTGTCCCGGGGGACAGCGTGGACACCTCCGACATTCACCATGGAGAGAAAACTCGTCTTCTGCACAGTCCATCTGCAGGGAGAGAGTCGGTGTTTTCATTTCATTAAAACGAGTCGACCAACCAATTAATGAATCAATTCCTCTGAAAGAGTCATTAAAGTGAACGAATCAATTACTTAAACAAGTATCCTAAGGTGGAAGAGTCGATTCCTCTGAAAGAGTCATTGAAGTAAGTGAATCAATAATTAAAACAAGCATGCTAAGGTGGAAGCGTCGATTCTTTTAAAGAATCATTAAAGTAAATGAATTAATATATTTTAAACAGGTATGATAAACTAAAAGAGTCAATTCCGCTGAAAGAATCATTAAACGAATGTTAAACACGTACATTAATGTAAAGGAGTCGAATCTTTTATAAATGAGTCACTCGGGTAATTGAGACACTCAAACGAGTCGCTACAGTGAAACTGGTCAAAAATGCTGGTGTTTCTAGGATGTGGGATAAAAACTGAAGAACTGAAAAAGAACCAACACCGAACATGTGAACATGTCCAGCAGTCTGAACACTGAAACACCACGAAGAACCATGTAAAGAACCTGAGGAGAACCTTATTCTTTTTATATGAGTGTTTATATCAGATCTGAAACTTCATCATCATCATCATCAAGTTATTGCTGAGCGCGTGCTGCAGATATACAGCTGCATGTGCACCGGATTGTGTCCCGGCATGTCGTTTCTGCGTGTGTGTGTGTGTGTGTGTGTGTGTGTGTGTGTGTGTGTGTGTGTGTCTGTATAAATAGTAAAGTAAACTCCCGGTGCTTTGTCTCTTACCTTCTTCTTTCAGCTCTCCGGATCCCCGTTAAATACCCGCGCGCTTCGTTCGGGTTTTCACGATGCCCCGGTGTCTCCGGGGTGTGTGTGGATGTGTGTGTGTGTGTGTGTGTGTGGCTGGATAGTCGGATGGACGGGCATGTTCCGACATGTCACACTCCTTCACGCGGACTTTAATCCCGGCGCGTGCGATGCCAAACACAAAACGGTATAATTTATAAATAGTGTATTAGAGAGAGAGTGTGTGTGTGTGTGTGTTTAGCATGACAAACAGATAGATAGATAGATAGATAGATAGATAGATAGATAGATAGATAGATAGAAAAGCTTGTGACACTATAACTTTTATAAATGAATCACTAATATCAATGAGTCGATTCTTTGAACGAACATGTGGGTGGGGGTGATGCAAACCACTGACTGCTTAAACACACACGTGTGTGAAGTCAAACATTTTTTTGAGCTAATAAAGCGAGTGAGTCAAAATCCTGAACGAATCAATTAGTTAAATGAATCGATTCAGAAGGGTCACCGGGGTGAACGAGCTGTAAGGGACACGGTGTGATGATGGGTCATGTGACTGTCAGCGCTTTGTTGGTGATGACGTCATCTTCCAGAGGCTCCGCCCACCAACAGAGATACAGTGAAATCTGCCCCAGTTCCTGTCCTGTCAGTTCAGGAAAAAAAACACCACCAGGACACAAAGTACTCGAGTGTGTGGACATCAAATAACACCAAATTTGATATTAAACTTTGACCTTTGAACTTTATATGAAGCACACAGAAAAAGTCTCTTTTTCTATTATTCCAACCCACCCCACCCCTCTCTATGTCTCTCTCTTTCTGTCTCTCTCTCTCTGTCTCTCTCTGTCTCTCTGTCTCTGTCTCTCTCTTTCTGTCTCTCTCTTCTGTCTCTCTCTTGTTCTCTCTCGCTCTGTCTCTCTCTGTCTCTCTCTGTCTCTTCTCTCTCCTCTCTGTCTCTCTCTCTCTCTCTGTCTCTCTCTGTCTCTCTGTCTCTGTCTCTCTCTCTCTCTCGTCTGTCTCTCGCTCTGTCTCTCTCTCTCTGTCTGTCTCTCTCTGTCTCTCTCTCTCTGTCTCTCTCTCTCTCTCTCTCTTCTCCTCTCTCTCTTGCTCTTTACAGATGGTTTATTATTTTACTTATCTTAGTTACACAGCAACACAGGAAACAGGTGTAAATCTGCTGTGTGATCGTGAAGATATCTTTGGAGGCCATGTGAGAGTTTGGGTCATTAACACACACCGTCTGTGTGCAGGACTAAACATGAATTTTAGAGGTCTCACACACACACACACACAGACACACACGTTTAAATATAAATCAACAATGATCTGTTTGTGTCACTTGACTGGACAGTGCAGTGTGTGTGTGTGTGTGTGTGTGTGTGTGTGTGAGACAGAGATGTAAAAAGGAGATTTTACATTTAAACACATTTTTCTTTTTTACTCAGCTAAACGTGGCAGAAAGTGTGAGTGTGAGTGTGTGAGTGTGTGTGAGTGTGAGTGTGTGTGTGGTCGTGATTTAGAAAGCCCTGTCTCTGTCCAAATGGAGTGCAGCCAGTCCTTCATTCCGGAACCCCAGACCGTAGAACCATAGAGAGGAATCCAAACCAACACCGACTCTTCTAGAACTTTAGTTAGGAATCACACTTTGAACTGCAGCACTCTGAACAAAGTGTGTGTATGTTTGTGTGTGTGGTGTGTGTGTGTGTGTGTGTGTGTGTGTGTGTGTGGTGTTGTGGTCATGACTGTTGTTATCTGTGCAGTTCCAAGGCCGCGGTAGATCAGAGACGCTCCCACGTCTTTCCGTCGCCTCACACACTGACATGACCGTGACACTTTCCTCAAAGAACCTGCTGAATAAACATGCAGACTCGGAACTCCAATACACCAAGAACCAGAACCTGTAATCAGAGGTACCACCAAAGGGGGCAGGGGCTTTAGTGTTAAGGCAATTCTAAGAGCCTATGCACATTGTGGGCCCCCAGAGATCTGTTCTGTTTGTAGTAACAGACTGTTATGGTACTAAAGAGAGCCCAACCCAGAGATACCCCAAGGTGTAAGCAAATTAAGCTGATGCTTAGAGCTCTATTGACCCGAGGGGGCCCCCAAAAGTACTTAGATTTTTAGTGTGCGAATAATCGAGGAGTCATATTGGCGGCACAGAGGGGCCCCCTGAAGGACTTGGTCCGACTCTGGCCCAATCCCATGTTCTTTCACAAGGCCCAAAATTGCTAGCGGACGAAAACACGAATGTGAGAACGTGTAGAAGAACTTTTTTCAGCACCCAATAAAACTGATTTACTTCTAGAACTAAAAGTAGAAGTAGGGTAGCTGGGGTACCATCTTCAACTGCAGGCAAAGTTCTACACTTCTAGAACATGTAAAGCATCTACAACCCCAAAGATCAGCGAAGAGCCACTGGAACTGTTCTGAAAAATTTAAATCCGCTCTAATGCATCCAGAACTGAGACTATGGAATTTCAGAACAGTCCAGTGTTCATAGAACTGCAAAGGAAACGAACACTGGAACTACCCCGAGGCTCCTACAGGCCCAGGAAGATGGGTGGAATCCTAAAAACTGTGGCGAGGATTCTAGAACCGTGCTTCCAGAACAGCTGGGAATTGTGGTGGGAATTCTGAAAGGACATAAAACCACACTGAGTGCTCCAAGCTCTAGAACCGTACTGAGAGATCCACAGATCCCCAGAAGGCGTGGTTCTAGAACTTCAGGGGAAGGATTCTAAAAATGTGAGTGGTTCTAGATTTCGAAGTGGTTCCAGATTTCGAACCCCACTGTGGCTCTGTTGCGAAAATTGAAGTGACTCTTTTCACAAAACCAACACACACTTGACACTTTGACCATTGATCCTTTTCCTACAAAAAAAAAAATTAGTGAGTGTGTGTGTGTGTGTGTGTGTGTGTTAATGTTTAATCTTCAGAGCACTGCACTGTGCACTACACCAGACACTTTGATGCTGCTTCAACGTCCACGTATAAAGGTGGACACACACACTTACAGGTCTATGTGTTAGTATGTATCCTACTGTGTGTGTGTGTGTGTGTGTGTGTGTGTGTGTGTTGCATTCTTTTTCTCTATGTATCTATTATTATGTCTTTCTCAACGTCTCGCTGTGTCTCCCTCTTTTTCAGTAAGTAGGTGAGCTCCGTTTGTGTGTGTGTGTGTGTGTGTGTGTGTGTGTGTGTTATAACTCCATACATGGGTAACTTCTGTCGTTTGTGACCTTGAAACAATAGAAGAAGAAACTGCAGCCTTGGCATTTACCCTTATAACCCCCCCACCCACCCACCCCACCCCGGCTGCTCTGTGTCCTCTCCCACTCGTTTCTCTTCCTTCATCTCTCCATCTGTTTCTCTCTCCTCTGCATTACCTATCAGAGACTGTCGTTCTTCTCTGTTCCTACATCTATCTATCCTTTTTCCCCGTGGCCGTGATGTCTCTCTCTTTGTCTGTCTGTTTCTCTCTCTTAATTTCTCTCTCTCTTTCTCTCTTTCCTTCTGTCTCTCTCTCTCTCTCTCTCTCTGTTTTTTGGTGTATCTTCTCTTGTCTCTCTCCTTGTCTCTCTCTATCTATTTATTTCTCTGTCTCTGGCTCTCTCTCTTTATCTCTCCTCTTTCTCTCTCTGTCTCCTTCTCTTTCTATCACTCTCTCTCTTTATCTCTCCCTCTTTCTCTCTCTGTCTCCTTCTCTTTCTATCACTCTCTCTCTTTATCTCTTTTTTCTTCTTTCTCTCTCTGCTTCTCTCTCTTCTCTCTCTCTCTCTCTCTCTCGTCTCTCTATCTCTCTCTTCTTTCTCTCTCTGGCTGTCTCCTGCTCTTTGTCATCTGTCTGTCTCTCTCTGGTTCCGTCCAGTTCCGAATCGGATCGTTTGTGTAGTAGTAATGTGTTTGTGTAGTAAAGTATTGTGTGGTGGTGTTGTGTGTATGAAGTATTAAATAAAAATATTTAATAAAAAAAACCACAACAACAACAACCAGAAAATTTTAAGCAGAATATTTTTCCCGTTTTCTTTCATTTTGGTGGTTTTGTCTAAAAATAAACACACAAACACACACACACACACACACACACACACACTGCCTGTTTTGATTTCCCCCCTCGTTTTGCTCTGCAGTTAGTGGGCGGGTTTTACACTCACAGGTTGGTGAATTCCTACAGCGTCGAGCAGAGCGCGCAGACAGAAATGCAGGGAGAGAGAAACGTTAGTGAAAAAGCAATGAAGCGATCGATACATTTTCCCTCAGCGTATCGGGCTAAAGAGAGAGGGGGGGGGGACGGAGAAAGAGAGGGGGACGGAGTGAGAGAGTGAGAGAGAGGGAAGAGAGGAGAGAGAGAGAGAGAGAGAGAGGACGAATAGAGAGAGAAGAGAGGGGATGAGAGTGGAGAGACAGAGAGAGAGAGAGAGGGAAGAGAGAGAGAAAAAGAGAGAGAGAGGGGACAAGAATAGAGGGGACGGAGTAGAGAGAGAGTGAGAGAGAAAGAGAGGGAGGGAAAAGATGGGGAAAGATACGAGATAGAGAGAGAGAGGGAGGAGGAGCGGAGGGGGGAGGGGAAAGAGAGGGGGACGGAGTGAGAGACAGAGAGAGTGAGAGAGAGAGAAGAGAAAAGAGAAAAAAAGAGAGAGGGGAGAGAGGGGGACGGGAGTGAGAGACGAAGAGAGAGAGAGAGAAGAGCGTAGAGAGAAGAGAAAAAGAGAGAGGGGGACGGGAGAAGAAAGAAAGGGACTGAGTAGTGGAAAGAGATAGAAGGAAAGAGAGGAAAGAAAAAAGAAAGAGAGAGGGGGAAGGAGAAAGAAGAGAGGAAACGAGAGAGAGAGAGAGTGAAGATAGAGAGGAGAGGAGAGAGAGGAAGAGAAAGAAAAAAGAGAGAGGGGGATAGAGTAAAGAGAGAGAGAAAGAGATAGGGGATGATGAGATAGCGGACGCTAAAGATAATCTGAGGCGAGATAACTACTAGCTAGAAAAAGTAAGAGACGAAGATGAGAACGGCTCGTGCGCACAGAGACAGGTGGACGGAGTGAGAGAGACAGAGGAGAGAGGAGAGAGGAGAAAGAGAGGGGGAAGGAGTAGGAAGAGGATGAGAAAAAAGAGAGAGGGGAGGGAGAAAGAGAGGGGGACGGAGTGAGAGACAGAGAGAGTGAGAGAGAGGAAGAGAGAGAGAAAAAAGAGAGAGGGGGATGGAGAAAGAGGGGGATGGTAGTGAGACAGAGAGAGGAGAGAAGGAAGAGAGCGGGGGGGAGAGAGAGAAACGAAACTACAGCCAGAAATTACTCTTAGGGAAACCCAGTTGTCGTCCCTTGAGATGTGAAAAGTGTGCAAACAAGCACAGCTACAAACACACACACACACACACACACACACACACACACACACACACACACCACAACACACACACACACACACGAACGCACACACCACACACACCACACACACTTCATTTCTAAGATCAGACATTTATAACAAACAGTTTCTTTAATTGCGATCATTTTTTTCTGAGTCTCAGACGGACAGCAAGCCAAAAAGCTCCTATTCAGCTGAGGTGTCCAAGTCTCTGTCCCCAGTTCGCTGAGCAGAACCCTCACCCTAACCCTCACACACACACACACACACACACACACACACACACACACACATATATATCTGGTTAGTTATCCTTGTGGGGACTCGCCATAGGTGTAATGGTTTTTATAATGTACTGTATTTTCTATCCTTTAACCCCCAACCCTAAACACTAACCCCTTAGCCTATCCCCTAACCCCTAATCCTAACCCTAACCCCTCACTCTAATCCTAACCCCTCACTCTAATCCTAACCCCTCACTCTAACCCCCCCTAACCCCCTAACTCTAACCCTAACCCTAACCCCTCACTCTAACCCTAACCCCTCACCCTCCAACCCTAACCCCTCACTCTAATCCCAACCCCTCACTCTAACCAAACCCCTAAACCCTCCCCTAACACTCTAATCCTAACCCTAACCCCTCACTCTAATCCTAACCCCTCACTCTAATCCTAACCCCCCTCACTCTACCCCCTCACTCTAACCCTAACCCCTCCACTCTAACCCTATCCCCTAACTCTAATCCTAACCCTAACCCACCAAACTCTAACCCTAACCCCTCACTCTAATCCCAACTCTACCCCTCACTCTAACCCTAATCCCCTAACTCTAATCCTAACCCTACCCTAACCCCCAACTCTAACCCCCTAACCCCTCACCTCCTAACCCCTCAATCCCACCCCTCACTCTAACCCTATCCCCTAACTCTAATCCTAACCCTAACCCCCAACTCTAACCCTAACCCCTAACTCTGACCCTAACCCCCCTCACTCTAATCCTAACCCCTCACTCTAACCCTAACCCCTCAACCCCCTCACTCTAACCTATCCCAACCCTCCCCTAACTCCCAAACCCTATCCCCTAACTCTAATTCTAACCCTAACCCCCAACTCTAACCCTAACCCCTCACTCTGATCCTAACCCCTCACTCTAATCCTAACCCCTCACCTCCCTAACCCTACCCTAACCTAACCCCTAACCCTCACTCTAAACCCTAACCCCTCACTCTAACCCTCCTAACCGCAAACCCTAACCCCTAACTCTAACCCTAACCCCTAACTCTAACCCTAACCCTAATTCTAACAAAAACCCCTAACTCTAACCCTAACCCCTAACCCTAACCCCTAACCCTAACCCTAACACTAACTCTAACCCTAACCCCTAACTCTAACCCTAACCCCTAACCCTAACCCTAACTCTAACCCTAACCCTAACCCCTAACTCTAACCCTAACCTTCTGCATTATTACTTTCTCAGTAAATCCCATTTTGTGTGATTCAAAAGCTTTTGTACTCATGTACTCATACCGTGAAACGAGTCACCATAAGGGGTAGAAACCCGTACACACACACACTTGCAGATTTGAGTGTAGTGTGTGTGTGTGTGTGTGTTGGTGTGTGTGTGTAGTCGGACGTCTTCATCTCCACAAGCTCCATCTATTAAAAGTTAAGTCATTTTTGAAATGACAACAAACCAGCTGGAAATGACAGACAGACAGAAAGACGGGCAGAAAGACAGGCAGATAGACAAAAATACACACAGACAGATGGAAAGACTGACAGACATACAGAGGGACAGGCAGACAAAAAGACAGACAAACAGACAAAAGACAGACAGACAAGAAATGAGAAAACAGACAGAAAGACAGACAGATAGAAAGACAGACAGCTGCTAATTCATTACTGTAGATTAAAATATATTGTTGCCAGAGTGGATAAAAATCCTCATTAAACAACCAAAACCTTTTTTACTATAAAAAGACTTAATGTCAGGGCGTACTTGCAGACTGTGTGTGTGTGTGTGTGTGTGTGTGTGTGTGTGTGCGAGAGAGAGAGAGACGGAATGCAGGACAGGACATCGCTTAGTGCTGCATTCTTATACTTCCTGTTTGCTTTAATCTTCATTAGGAATGTCTTCTGAAGGGGGCGTGTCCACGTTTGAGCATAAGTCACGCCCATTTATTCACCCTGTCCAGGTGTGGCCCCGCCTAGAAGCCACCGCCGGCACCTGTCAGTGTGCACCTGCCCAGTGTGTTTTAAGAACCCGGAGAACCTGACAGAACCCATCTGCTTCATCTGCACAGATATTTTTTTATGAGGTTGAACTTTTACGCTCTGTGTGTGTGTGTGTGTGTGTGTGTGTGTGTGTGTGGTTTCCACAGGCTATAACAGATTTAAATGTGTTCTATAATTTAAGCTAAGTCTCAGACAGTACTTTGATGTGCGTAATCTGATCTCCAGAGCAACAGGTGACGCACACACACACACACACACACAAACACACACACTTTACCTGGCAGAGTAAAGAGCTCTGGTTCTGAGGTTCTAATAAACTTTTAGGAACATTTGGGATGAAGAGTAGAGACAGGATATGGTATTAAAAAGACTACACACACACACACACACACACACACACACTGTGGTACTCAGAGAAACTAAAAACAAAACAGGTTTTATAATAAAAAATAAACTTTAGTATCATTAATTTCACACAAAAGCTTTTAAATTACTAAAAAATAATTAAATTTAATAAATGCAGGTGTTTTAACACCAACCACTTAAACAGGAAATCATTTGTGTGTGGTATTAATTGTGTGTGTGTGTGTGTGTGTGTGTGTGTGTCACACACACACACACACACACACACACACACATAAACACACACAAATATATATACAGAAATAGTATACCAAATGCAGAAAGAGAGAGAGAGAGGGACAAGAAATAAAAGAGAGAGAGAGAGAGAGAAGAGACAGAGAGAAAGAGAGAGAGAAAAATAAAAAGAGAGAGAGAGAGAGAGAAAGAGAAATAAAAGAGAGAGAGAGACAGAGAGAAAGAGGAGAGAAATAAAAGAGAGAGACAGAGAGAACGAGAGAGAGAGAACAAATAAAGAGAGAGAGAGAGAGAGACAGAGAGAGACAGAGAGAAAGAGAAATAAAAAGAGAGAAAAGAGAAAAAGAGATAGAAAAGAGATAGACGAGAGAAGAGAGAAGATAAAATAGAAAGAGGTAGATAGAAGAGACGAGAGAGAACTTAGAGAGAGAGAGAGAAGATAAGAGAGAGAGAGAGAGAAATAAACAAGAGAGAGAGGAGAGAGAGGAGAAATAAAAAGAGAGAGAGGAGAGATAGAGATAGAGAAGAAAGAGAGAGACATAGAGACAGAGAGAGAGAATAAAAAGAGAAGAGAGAGAGAGAGAGATGAGCATAAAAAGAGAGAGGGAGAGAGAGACAGAGAGGGAAAGAGAGACGAGAGAGAGAAATAAAACGAGAAGACAGAGAGAACGAGAGAGAGAAATAAAAAAGAGGAGAGAGAGGACAGAGAGAATAAAGAGAAAAGAAAACGAGAAGAGAGAGAGAGAGAGAGAGAAATAAAAAGAGAGAGAGAGACGAGAGGACAGAGAGGAGAGAAGAGAGAGAGAGAAAATAAAAAGAGAGGAGAGAGAGGAGAGACGAGAGAGAGAAAGAGAGAGAGAAATAAAAAGAGAGAGAGAGAGAGAGAGAGAGAGAGACAGAGAGAGATAAAAGAGAGAGAGCACAAAGAGGGAACGAGGAGAGGAAATAGAAAATAAGAATTAGAGAGAGAGAGAAGAGAAATTAAAAAAGAGAGGAGAGAGAACAGAGAGAGAGAAGGAGGAGAGGAAGAGGAGGAGAGAGAGAGTAGGAGGAGACGAGAGAAAGAGAGAAGAGATATAAAAAATAAAAAGAGAGAGAGAGACAGAGAGAATAGAGAGAGAGATATATAGAAATCGAAATAGAGAGAGAGAGAGACTAAAGAGAGAATAGCAAGAGAGATAGGGAGGAGGAGATATAGAAGAAGGCAGAGATAGAACGAGAGAAGGAAAAAAAAAGAGAGAGAGAGAGAAATAAAAAGAGAGAGAAATAAACAAGAGGAGGACAGAGATAAAGAGAGAGAGAAATAGAGATGGAGAAATAAAAACGAGAGAACGATATAACAGATAGCGCGACAGAGAGAAAAGAGAGAGGAGAAATAAAAAGGCGAGAGACACGATAGAGGAAGAGATAGGAATAAAGGAGAGAGATACAAAAAAGACCGAGAGAAAGAGATAGAGAGATAGAAAGAGAAAATAAAAAGAGTATATACAGAGAGAGACAGAGAGAAAGAGAGAGAGAGAAATAAAAAGAGAGAGAGAGACAGAGAGAAAGAGAGAGAGAAATAAAAACAGAGAGAGAAACGGAGAGGTAAATAGTGAGAGAGAGTAAAAGAGCGTTAGGTTGCCAGGTTGGATGAACTCTTCATAATTCCACCTTCTTATTCCTCAGATGTCCTGTTGTCCTTCAGTGTCTCCAGCTGCTGCCGTCTCGGACAGCATTCGGTCGGTGAGAGCCTGAAGGAGCAGAACCCTGGAAACATCGGCATGGAAAAACAACGGCGGGAAACACTGAGAACAGCGAACCTCCATCTGCACTGGTGCTGAAGGTCTGCTGCCTTCCAGATCACTGTAATAAGACCTGCAACACACACACACACACACACACACGTCTATAATCCTACATGCAAATCCGTTGTATTTGATTGGCAGTTTAAATGTTTTTACATTTACGCCCCAGGACGACTTGCAGAGCAATCGAGGGTTAAGGGCCTCGCTCAGGGGCCCAGCAATGGTGGCAGGGTGGTGCTGAAAATCATCGCTGCTGTTTGTTCGCTGCTGCTACCGTTTAGTGAGAAAATCCGGGTTTGCTACTAAACGTGTCACAAATTGATGAGGTACAAACCTCCTGACGCGTTATTTAAATAAATAAATAATAATAATAATAAATGAATAATAATAAATAATAAATAATAATAAATAAATCAATAAATAATAAATAATAAATAAATAATAATCATTATAAAACGCATAGCAACAATTACAGACGTTTATTTATTATAGAATTATGTCATATTTCGAAATCCGTACATAATTACATACAGAGTCTGTTTTACACGTAATTAATAACACACAGTTATTCTGTCCATCTGTTACAAAGTGCACAAACACACACACACACACACACACACACACACACCACCACGCACCACACACACACCCATGTCTGGTTAGTTATCCTTGTGGGGACTCCCCATAGGTGTAATGGTTTTTACACTGTACAAACAGGTTTTATCCTCTAACCCCTAAACCCTAAACCTAAAACCCTAACCCTAACCCCTAACCCCCCTAACCCCTAAACCTTAACCCCTAAACCCTAAACCTTAATCCCTAAACCCTAAACACTAACCCCTAACCCTAAACCTTTACCCCTAAACCCTAAACCTTAACCCCTAAACCCTAAACCCTAAACCCTAAACCTTGAACCCTAAACCCTAAAACCCTAAACCTTACACTTAACCCCTTGAACCCTAACCTTAACCCCTTAACTCCTAACCCTAAATTTTAACTGCATAACTATTTGCCCTATTACTCTCAGTAAAATCCCATCCTGTGTGATTTAGAGGCTTTTATTAAATAATATTAAGTATCTGTTTTATCACTAAAGGGAAAAATATTCATTGGATTAAATGTTTATTAAGGGGTTATTATTATATATTTATTATTATTATTGATTTAATATATTGTTTATAGACTAATTCTAAGAATAGAAATAAAACTAAAATGAGAATATATATATATTATATATTTAATTTTAAAACTAGAATCTATGAAAGTATAAAATAATATATATATATATATATTAATTTACATTTATTAGTGGTTATATTATATTACATTTTTTCTATTATTTATATATATTATATTAAATATAAATGTTTTGTTATATAATTAAAATAGTTGTAATAATGGTGTAGAAATCGGATGTTATTTTTTGTTGTTATTATTATTAATATTGTTATTATTATTATTATGTTGGTATTTTATAGAGTTTGTATATATTTTATTAGACGGAAGGCGGGATTTTGTTGACATGGCAACCCTGCCGCCGCCCCGGATTCGGTTTGCCCTCATTACTGCACCGGAGGGGGAGGACAGGGAGAGGGAGACGGTTCGACTGTCGCGCACGCAGCCACCAAACCGCGGAGGTGACCGGACCGGATTTCCTCCTGCAAACAGCGCGAGCTTAACTTTTTCATGCGAACTTTAGTGCTGTTTCTTGGTGTCGGTGTCAGTGTGAGTGTGTGTGTGTGTGAGCGCGCGCGCTGTCGGGACAGTCAGGCGGCGGGACGGAAACTTTCCCTTTTCACTCTTTTTATTTCTGCCGCATCGCTTTTCTCACGCGCTCACACCGTCCTGCTTCATCTGAAGAGCAACAACACCGCTCAGTTGTGTGTGTGAGAGTGTGTGTGTGTGTGTGTGTGTGTGTGAGTGTGTGTGAACCGGAGTGTACTGCGATGGCGCAGCTCCGTTAAACGACAGTCAGTAACGGACAAACAAACCCGCGCGCAAACAAACCCCTGAAAAGTGTGCTGTGTTTTTGCGAGCCGGAGTGAAGCGCGTGACTTTGACCGGTTATGGAGGCCCGGTTCGGTTCTGGAATTTTGGATTCTCCGTTTCGAACAGAACGTCCGCACGGCGCGCGAGACACCGGAACGGCTAGAGAAGTTTCTCTGGCAGAGATGTGGGCCAGAGAGTGGAGAGACGCGGGCGACATTAACACCGCTGGCGGAGGAGGAGGGGATGGAGGGGGAGGAGGAGGAGAGCCCACGCGCTCCGTTACACGGGAGGAAAGAAAGAGCTCGAGTTGTACGGAGACCCACGCCCCGCCAGCACCTCCACGCTGCGCGAGCTGACAGCCAGCAGCAGTGACACGAGCGCCGTCCAGAGCCACTGCTGCTGTTCCGGAAGCAGCGACTCCAGCACCGCCACCACCATCTCGGAGACGGCGCGCGAGCTGTGCAAAGCCGTGTCAGTGTCTCTGGGACTGGCCACCGACCCGCACGCGCACAACGACGGCAGCAGGAGCTCAGAGTTTTTTGAAGTGCGCCGGAGGAAAGAGGAGGAAGAGGCTCGGGGGCACGCGCACAGCAGGGACAGGAGCAGCAGCAGCACGAGCGCAGGTGGAGCTGCAGCTGGACGCGAGGAACTCGTGCTGCACGTGCACAGCGACAACAACAAACTACTCGAGATGTTTAAAAGTGGCGGCGAGGAGGACATGATGACGATGATGCAGATGGACAACGCTCGCGCGCATCATCACGCTACGGTGATAACGGAGAATTCGGATTTCGGACCAGGCGTATCGAGCCTGATGAATTCCAAGAGCTCGTGCGCTGTAGCGGCGGGTCCCTCATCCTCGTCCTGTCAGTTCCAACAACAACAACAGCACGAGTCGCAAGTAAACTTTGAGCTCGCGCGCCCCGACAGGTACGACAGGTACAGTGATGATTATTACTGCTACTGGCCGCGTTATAACAACGTGCGCGTGAAGTACGAGCCCGTGACGCCGCCGGTTAGTCGCTACTGTCACCCCGGGGGGCAGTACGGAAACCCCGCGAGCTCCAACAGCACCGCGGGACTGGACCCCACCGCTCATTTGCAGCCCGTATGAGTACGACTACAGCGCGCGTGCCGGACCGGGACCCACTCTCAGCGCCGCGCACGAGCCATGGTACGGCGGCGTGTTACCCCGCGTGTCCTACCCAACCGCCACGTGCATGAAAAACGAAGTCGGAGAATGGCTGGATGTAAACACAATGCAGGACGGCAGGTGAGTTAACACACACACACACACGCACACACACACACACACACACACACACACACACACACAGAGAGAGAGAGAGAGGAGAGAGAGAGACTTCTAATAGCACGTTTTCATCCTAAAAGTAGATTTTGCTTTTTTTGTTTGTGTGTTCTGTGTGTGTGTGTGTGTGTGTGTGTGTGTGTGTGTGTGTACTAATTGTTTTTATTTTTGAATGCTTGCCATTATAATTTATGTCTGGGGATAGATTTGGCATATTACCCTTTCACACACACACACACACACACACACACACACACACACACACACACACACACACACACACACACACACACACACACACAAGATTTGTGAAGTAGATCTTCTTCTCAGATTTGTCTGTGTGTTAAAAAACAAACACACTCCAGATGTTGTGTGCCGGTTTAAAAAACAGCTGTGTGAGTTATAAGTAAATTCTCTGATTAGAATATTAAAATTAAATATTATAAATTAATAAATAATCGATTAAATAACTGCTGTAAATATAGAATCACTCGAAGATTTCCACCAATCTGATGAACAGATTTCCCTTTGATCTGAAACAGGGGGTGTGGCCAAAACAAGCCCCACTTACAACCAATCAATCATTCTAATTGATCAGCAGGTGTTGATTGATCGCCCTGGAACGCTTCTGATACGCCGTCGTCTCCATAGCAACAGCTTAAGTACAGAGCAGACTGATTATAATGTTAAGGTGAAGCACGTGTGGCGTGTGTGTGTGTGTGTGTGTGTGTGTGTGTGTGTGTGGTGTAGGAGTCTCCAGCGCCAGTGCTTTGTAACAGTCTGATCCGAAGCTGCTCGGAGACCTTTTTTCTGTAAAAGAGTCGCAGTGGACGCTACTACAAACACCGAAAGTGTCTCCGAAGGGTGTAGAGATGATGATGTCGTTGATAAATGTAATGTGATGTTAGAGAAACAGGAGAGGAACAGAAGAAGAGCAGGAAGAGGAACGTAGTAGAACAGGAAGTAACACATGAGATAGTCGTAGGAAACCAGGAATGGAACAGGAAAGGAAGAATGGAACAGGTAGTGGAAAATAAAATGGAATAGGAAGTGGAACGGAAGGAGGTTACAGGAAGAGGAACAGGAAGAGAACAGGAAGAGAACAGGAAGAGGAAATCAGCTGCATCACTCCATCATCCCGTCTCTGTGGCTTCATTATTTAGCGTTATGAGCGTCGCTGACACTGTGACCCTTAAATCTGATCCGAGTTGTAACTCTTCGTGTCGCTAACGATCAGTAACGAATGAGACTCTTAGCGCTCTTTTCCTCCAATTAAGCCATTAGATCCACCGGCTGTACAGAGACGCTCCTCACTTCTCCCCCCCACCCGCCCCCGTTGCAGTTAACACCGGTTTGGTTCGTTCTTTCATTAGAAGAGTTTCTTTCCCTTCGGATGCGTTTGATTATTTATTAAGATATTAACTAATTAATGAAAGTTTTCACTGCACAGATTATGAAAGGATGGCGGATGTGGAAGCTGTTTTTTTTTTTTTTTTTTAGCTTTTCTTACTGTGTTCATCCTCTAAGTATGAAGGCCCTAAAACTCGACTCCAGACCGGACAGAACCGGTTTTTTTTTATTCCTGATAGAGATAAGTCCTGAAGTCTGTTAACCGTCCACCTAGGAGAGAAGAAGAGAGAGAGAGAGAGAGAGAGAGAGAGAGAGAGAGAGAGAGAGAGAGAGAGAGAGAGAGAGAGCAGAGAGAGAGAGAGAGAGAGAGAGAAAAAAGAGAGAGAGAGAGAGAGAGAGAGAGAGAGAGAGAGAGAGAGAGAGAAGAGAGAGGAAGAAAGAGAGAGACAGGGAACAGAGAGAGAGAGAGAGAGAGAGAGAAAGAGAGAAGAGAGAGAGAGAGAGGGAGAGAGAGAAGAGAGAGACAGGAAGACAGAGAGAGAGAGAGAGAGAGAAGAGAAGAGAGAGAGATAGGGACAGAGAGATAGAGAGAGAGAGAGATAGAGAGAAGAGAAAGAGAGAGATAGAGATAAGAGAGAGAAGAGAGAGAGAGATAAAGAGATTCAATACTGAGATAAAGAGAGAGACAGTGGAAGAGAAGAAATAGAGAGCTAAGCGATAGAGAGATAGAGAGAGATAGAGAGATCGAATATAGATAATAGAGATAGAGATAAGAGAAGAGAGATAATAGAGATAGATAGAGAGAGAGAGAGAAGAGAGAGAGAGGAGCGAGAGAGAGAGAGAAAGGTTTTAAAAAAAGGAGAATAAACAGGAAGAAAACGGAAAACGAAACATAATAGAGAAAAAATAACACGAGCAATAAAAAGAATAGAATACATTTATATATACACTTAAAAACAGGAAATTAAAATTGATTATATTTCATAGAATTTATTATAAAGAGTTGCCTTTTAATTGAAGTTATTTTTAAACTATTATTTTAAAATCATAAAATAACGTCACTAATATATTTTCACCAAAGATTCTGTTCAGTTGATTCGGATTCTGTTCATTTGATTCAGATTCAGATTCTTTTTGATTCAGATTCTGTTTATTTAGATTCAGATTCTGTACATTTGACTCACAATTTGGAGTGTGTGTATGCGTGTGTGTGTATGTATGTGTGTGTTCCTGAGTAAAATGTCAGTATATTTGAGCGCAGTCAGTAGTTTGCTTGTCTTTATTAACAATGTTTGGCTTGTAAAAAAATAGAATAAAAACATTTAATGTGTCCGAGTTTCTAATTTTTATTATCGTCAAAATCAACAGCCAGCCTCAAATTAGCGCCTAACATGAATCAGGTCTAATTAGCATGGATGTGTTCCCGCTGTAACTAGTCTCGTTTAGCAGCGTTAGCATTTTTACAGTCTTTTAAAACAGCGAGTCGTAAAGAAACAATTAAAGCCGTAAAGAGTCGAACAAACGCTAGCAGCAATCCGCGCTAATTAGCGGCCAGGGTTATTCCAAAGAGCCGTGTTTTATTATCTGGATAGAATATTGGTTGTAAAATAAAAGCACACACACACACCCACACACACACTCAATCCAAAAGGTGAGTAATTTATAAAGAATTCAAATCAAATGTGAGCAAAATCAGTGAGAGCCTAATGACACAATAAACCGAATGTGAAACAGACGCGGTTTTTCCTCTCGTATTTACCATAAAACTGTTGCCGCCCTGTTTTGCCGCCCAAAAACCTGTTGCCGCCCGCCCACCGACGCGGCGACCGTCACTTCCTACTTATTCTTACCCTCGAAATCTGTTGTAAAATAAAAGTTTGTAATTTTTAACGCTGAGCACGAAGCAATCAAAAACCAAGCGGTAATGTTAGCTAAAGGAAGGGGCGGGGCTTCCAGCTGAGTTAGCTGTTCATGCACACATGCAGCTGTCAGTCATTCCACATGTAGGATGATGATATATGATGTTAATTAGCATTGATGTTAGGGTTAGAGTTAGGCATCAGTGTGAGGTCCAGACCACGCCCACTCTCGGCATCGAACCTCTGATAGGTCACTGGTCCGGAACACCATCTGCTCGGACTGACTTACGTCTCCGTGACATCCAAATATCCGAATTTCATAAACGTTTTTTTATCATGCTTGAGGTTTTGCATCCGAATGACAATCACATGCAAAAAACAGACGAAAAAACAGGACGGGTAGCGGAAACAGACGGAAAAAACGGGACGGGTAGCGGAAACAGACGAAACAAACAGGACGGGTAGCGGAAACAGACGGAAAAAAAACAGGACGGGCAGCGGAACGGAACACGAACAAAAAACAGGACGGGTAGCGGAAACAGGAAAAAAAAAAACAGGACGGGTAGCGGAAACAGACGAAAAAAAAAAAACAGGACTTTAGCGGAAACAGAAACGAAAAAAAAAAAAACAGGACGGGGTAGCGGAAACAGACGAAAAAAAAAAAAAAAACAGGACGGGGTAGCAGAAAAACAGACGACAAAACCGAGTGTGAGTCGAAAGCAACGTGTCGAACATGAACAACTCACCACACAAACAAAAACCCCCCCAGCTCGCGCTAATTACTAGAACAGCCCAGCCGTTCGTTTGCTCGCTATCCGTCGACCGTTAAACGGAAAACAAACGGCCAAAAACACAGGCTGTTTATGTGACGTAGTCGATAGTTTAGAAGTGAAATTTATAAAGTGGAAAAATCTGTAGAGTGAAAATAAAACAGAATAAACAGAAGAAAAGGGAAAAGCTGTGGTGTGTGTGGTGTGTGTGTGTGTGTGTGTGTGTGTGTGTGTGTGTGTGTGTGACAGATGAATTGGCAGCTTTGTGTCCCTGCATTTGGACTTTACACATTCAGGCTTGTCTTGACGGTGGTAACCGTGGAATCAAGCCGAGCAAAAATGTGTGTGTGTGTGTGTGTGTGTGTAGAAAAACTTTCTGTATTTAAGGGTAAATGGTTGAGATTGTTTAGCGCTGTTTTAACGGTGTGTAAAAGCGAAGCGAGAGTCGCTCCATGCTGCTACACGAAACCGTCTCCTTTTATGTAATAAAATAAATAAATAAGTCGATAATTCGGCTTCGGCTCCGTCGCCGTGTGTGTTTAGGTTTTGGTGAGGAAAAAAGCTGCAGGTCCCCTGAAATGACAGCACACCACCATTACCGTCCTCACACACACACGCAGTCCCCATTAGAAATAAACAAATTCATTCATTTTCTAATTGTGTTAAAGTGATGCAAGAGTTTTATTATTTTATTAAATTAATGCATTAACACACACACACACACACACACACACACACACACACACACGTCATTAACCCTGTTGGTATTTTGTAAAAATGTTATTATTGATTTTTAAATTGTAGTTATAATGGAAACTTTTTTATTTTTTTTTAAATTAAACAAAAGATTTTATAATGATAGAAAACAAATTCTACAGGATTGAGAGAAATGTATAAAATCAGACAAAACATTTGTAATGAAAGTATGAAAATAACTGGAGAGTAAAAAAAAAAAAGGAAAAGGAGCAGCAATAAAAATACATTTAAGAGAACTAATAAAAGTTCAAGCAGGAAAGTAAAAGCCAAAGCACAAATGTGTGTGTGTGTGTTTGAGTGTGTGGCGTGTGTAAATCTGTTAGTGTCTCGTGTGTGAGTGTGTGTGTTTGAGTGTGTGGCGTGTGTAAATCTGTCAGTGTCTCGTGTGTGTGAGTGTTTGAGTGTGTGACGTGTGTAATTCCGTCAGTGTCTCGTCGTGTGTCTCGTGTGTGTGTGTTTGAGTGTGTGGCGTGTGTAAATCCGTCAGTGATGTTTAAGTGTTTTGAGTGGGTGGGCGCGTGTGTGTGTGTTTGAGTGTGTGGTGTGTAAATGCGTCAGTGTGTGATGTGTGTGTGTGTGTGTTTCCTCAGCCGTGTTTTAAAATATTCATTGAATAGATTTACTGTCACCGGATTGGCTTATTTAATAAACGGTGATGTCGTGGTTTGGTTCAATTGATCAAGCTGTCAGTCAAAGCAGAGGCTCCGCCCACCCGGTCATTAGTATTCCTTCACAGGCTTTTGTATGGAAAGCCTTTCGATGATTTATTCCTCGTCAGTCGTTTGTGGAGGAAAAAGTGAAAAGTGTCTACGGCGGATTTCTTTCATCACCGAACTTTTACTGAATTACTCGAATCGATACGAAGTTTAAAAAAAAAAAAAAAACAATCTGTAAGATTAAAACCAGAGCAGAAAATTCTAGAAAGAAACTCGCGGGAGAAAATGATGAGCGCGATGACACGGCTAATTAAATTAAACACAACATCAGGTGAGGATCAGATAAGGTTAGGATTAGGTAAGGTGAGGATCAGGTGAGGTCAGGATCAGGTGAGAATCAAGTGAGAAAAGGTGAGAATTAGGTGAGGTGAGGATCAGGTGAGGTCAGGATCAGTGAGAATCAAGTGAGAAAAGGTGAGAATTAGGTGAGGTGGTGAGGTCAGGATCAAGTGAGGTCAGGATCAGGTGAGAAAAGGTGAGAATTAGGTGTGAGGTGAGGATCAGGTGAGGAGGTCAGGATCAGTGAGAATCAAGTGAGAAAAGGTGAGAATTAGGTGAGGTGAGGATCAGGTGAGAATCAGATGAGGATCAGGTGAGGTGAGGATCAGGTGGGAATCAGGTGAGGACAGGTGAGGTGAGGATCAGGTAATTGTTAGTTTTAATCTGTTTGGTTTGATTTGTTGGTTAATGAAATGTCCCTAAACAGAGACGGAGGCTGAAATTTGAATGGTGAGAAATACGAGGACGTCCCATGAGCGAGCCAAAGTCAGGAACCAACAACTCATGAATTATTTGTGTGTAGGACAAATCACATGAGAGAAATCTTATAGGGGGAACCCAGACAACCCCCCCCCCCCCCCCCCCCCCAAAAAAAAAAAAAAAAAAAAAAACCACACAGACACTCTCACACTTTTTTAAATCAAACATTTATACGGATAAGTGTTAATTATGGAAGTGTAGGGGGTTAATGTGGGGTTAAATTAAATTGTGTGTGTGGTGTGTGTGTGTGTGTGTGTGTGTGTGTGTGTGTGTGTGTGTTAAAAACACATTCCACTTAGCCAGATCAGCAGCAGGGCTCATAGCAGATGGATGCTCCTTCAGGGAAGTACAAATTGGATTTACCACTCCAATCGATAAACAATAAATTATCTGTGTGTGTGTGTGTGTGTGTGTGTGTTAAAAGCATCCAGAGCAGCCAGTATGATCTCTAACTTACTGTCTCTGTCATTCACACACACATTAATATCATCTAGACACGGCGTGTATGAGGATTATCACCGATTTGCCGCCATGACATGACATCATTACCCCGCGGAAAACGTCACAACGACTCGCCGTTCTAAAGTTAATGACGCGCGGAACCGTTCTCCAAATTTCGAATCCACTTCTTCACACAAACGTTGCGATGCCCATCAGTTTGTCTAAACGCAAAGCTGTCACTCAGCTGTCAGTCAAAAGGAAAAGTGGGCGGAGTTTATCTCTCTTACACACCGGGGGCTGCCCATGCGTCAGAACTGGATTGGTTAGTTAGCCTTTAAGTTTAAGAGAAGGAAGTCGTTGTAGTTCAATGCTAAACACTTGAGGTTCGAGGTGGAGCTGAGTGTCGTTAGCATCATGTGACCACAGGAATTCTGAGGAGTCGGTGTTAATAATGTATGAACTAAAGGATCATCAATAATATTCTTTAAAGTGCTTCTCCTGAATGATTTAGCATGGACATTAGCACCGTTAGCCTTTTATTTTGGGTGAAGGACGTCTTCAAAAACCTCAATTTCTGGAACAAGGTTTTAACCTTTACCGATGCTGAGCCAGTAAAACTCTGGAAAGATCTTCTCCAACACCAGATCTTCAATCTTCTGCTCCGATCTCCTGCTCTGATATCCTTCCCTGATCTCCTGGCCTGATCTCCTGGCCCGATCTTCTGCTCTGATCTCCTGCTCTAATTTTCTGCTCTAACCTCCTGCTCTGACATCCTGCTCTGATCTTCTGCCTGATCTTCTTTTCTGCTCTATTCTCCCACTCGGTTCTTCCACTTGGTTCCTCTGCTCCTGGCCATCCAGGATTTGTGAGTTTGTGTTTAGCAGAAAGGGAGAGAATTTAAATGAAAAGCATACACACACACACACACACACACTGTCGGAGAGGAGGAGAGCGATAAGGACAGAATTTTAATGGAAAAGGCAGGAAGTCACTGAAACTCTGATGGTTTGGAGTTTAATGGAGAAGTTTAGCGCTGATGCATTTTTAATAAAAGCAGTTTAGAGCTGAAATAAAAGGAAAATGAAAATGCCACCGGCACGCGCTCCAAACCCAAAGGTCAGAGTCCGCACATTAACTGACAAAATCAAGAGCCTCATTAAACAAGCAGTCATTCAGAACCCACGGAACAACTCCATCCAAAAAAATCCCCCACAGAAAAAAATAACAATAATCATCATTACCATCATCATCATCATCATCATCATCTTCATAAAGCAAATAGTTAAAAGCTTTTCGACTGGGTGGACATGAAAGGTGCTGATGGACCAAGAGAAAAAGTCAAATCACTTTAACTAAGTGAGAAAGTTCACAAAGTAGCAAAACATCTGAGACACACACACACACACACACAACTCTATATCATTATCATCACCATCATCATCATCATCAACATGATCATAAACATCACCATCATCATCATAAACAACACCATCCTCATCATCACCATAATCGTCATCACTCCCATCAGCATCATCATGATCATCATCACCCTCATCACACCACCATCATGATCTTCACTCTCATCACCATAATCATCATCGCTCCCATCATCATCACCATCATCACCATCATCACATCATCATCATAACATCACCATCATCATCATAAACAACACCATCCTCATCATCACCATAATCGTCATCACTCCCATCAGCATCATCATGATCATCATCACCCTCATCACACCACCATCATGATCTTCACTCTCATCACCATAATCGTCATCTCCATCGCTCCCCCATCGCATCAAAAAATCGCATCACTCACCATCATCACCCTCATCACATCATCATCACCACCATCATCATCATACACCATCATCATCACATCATCCATCACACCATCAGCACCACTCAATCCATCACCATCATCATCACATCATCATGACATCATACCATCATCATCATCATCCACCACCACTCTCACCATCATAACCATTGCCACCATCATCATGACCATCATCATCATCATCGCCATCAGATGACCATCATCATTATCGCCATCATCATCATCATCACTCTCTCATAACCATCATCATCATCATGACCATCATCATCACCCCTCATTACATCACTATCATGATCTTCACTCTCATTACCATAATTGTAATTACTCCCATCAGCATCATCATCATCACTCTTATCATCATCACCATCATGACCATCATCATCATCATAATCCCTGTTATGTGTGTACTTCTAGTGTAATTAAAAATGACAGACAAACTCATAGGCGACAACCAACACACACACACACACACCACACACACACTCTTTGGCAATGTATTTCTCTTAGATACTTTATGTCTGTCTGGGCAACTTATAATTGCACTCTTGCTATATGTGTGTGTGTGTGTGTGTGTGTGTGTGTGTGTGTGTGTGTGTATTTATTTACTACCTGAATGAAGACTGAAATTTGATGCTGCAGAGCCATTTCATATATTTACCATTTATATATACACACACACACACACACACTATTTAAAGAAAGTAACTTTATAAAGGGACAAGGCGTTCCCATACCAGACATTAAAGAACACACACACACACACACACACACACATACACACACTTGTTATTTTGGGTGCTAACCTTTCTCAGCTGTCATCGCCGACGCTAACAAATGCAGAGCGGCTTTTCCACATTAATACTCGCTACATGTAACACACCTTGCCATGACATCATCACCCTCAGCCAACGAAGAAAACCAATCCTGGCTTTACTGTACCAGTGACATCATCACTGTGTGACGAATCAGGACATTATTTCACCTCACACGATGCTGAGTTTTGTCACACGTTTAGCAGTGTTAAACATGTGAGAGAGAGAGAGAGAAAGAGAGAGAGAGAGAGAGAGAGAGAGAGAGAGAGAGAGAGAGAGAGAGAGAGAGAGAGAAAAGAGAGAACAGAGAGAGATAGAGAGAGAGAGAGAGAGAGAGAGAGAGACAAGAGAGAGAGAGAGAAAGGAGTAGAGAGAGAGAGAGAGAGATAGAGAGAGAGAAGAGAGAGAAGAAGAGAGAGAGAGGAGAGAGAGAGAGAGAGAGAGAGCGAGACAGGAGAAAGAGAGCCCAGGAGAGAGAGAGGAGAGTAGAGAGAGAGAAGAAGAGATAGAGAGAGAAGGATAGAGAGACAGAGAAAGAGAGAGAGGAGGGTAGAGAGAGAGAAGAGAGGGCGAGAGAGAGAGAGAGGGAGAGAGAGAAAGAGAGAGACAGGAGAATAGAGAGAGAGAGCTAGAGAGAGAGAGAGAGACCAGAGAGAGAGAGAGAGAGAGAGAGACAGAGAGAGAGAGAGAGAGAGAGACAGAGAAGAGAGAGAGAGAGAGAGAGAGAGAGAGAGAGAGAGAGAGAGAGAGAGAGAAAGCTGCAGTCAGAGTGCAGATAAAGAGCTGGCTGCTAGAATGAACATGTGTTTAGTGGACTTGGCAGCGGCTCTAAAATCTAATTGGACGTTTGGTCTTTAATTAACACAGTGAGAAAAAGAGGGAGAGACAAAGAGAGAGAGAGAGAAAGTAAGAAAGAAAGAATGAATAAGAGGATGAGGATAATGAATAGGAGGTGGGATTCAAGACATGATAAGGAAGAGGATAAGAATGAAGATGTGGATAAATATGTGGTTGGAGAAGATAAAGATTATAATGCAGATTAAAGGTGAGGATGATGATAAGGATGGAAAAGAGAATTAGGATGAGAATGGAGAAGTATATAAGGATGAGAGTAAAGGTGAGGATGAAGATGAAGTAGAGGATGAAGATGAGGATGAAGAAGTTGATGAGGATTATGTTGAGGATGGAGAAGACGCAGAAGAGGATGAAAATGGAGAAGTAGATAAGGATGAGAGTAAAGGTGAGGATGAGGATGAAGATCTAAATGAAGATGAAGATAAGAATGAATGTGAATGTGGTTGGAGAAGATAAAGATGATGACACAGATTAAAGGTGAAGATGGAAAAGACAATTAGGATAAGCATAGAGTACATAAGAATAAAAGTAAAGTTGAGGATGAGGATGAAGATGGAGTAGAGGATAAAGATGAGGATGAAGAACTAGTTGAGGATTATGTTGAGGATGGAGAAGACGAGGATGAGAATGGAGAAGTAGATACGGATAAGAGTAAAGGTAAGGATTATAATGAGGATGAAGGTGGAGAGGACAAAGATGAAGATGAGGAAAAGGATCAGGATAAAGATGAGGATGAGGAGGAAGGTTTTGCCGTGCACTATTCAGTGATCATATGGTTTTCGCTCCCACTGAGGACTAATGATGTCAGATAAAACTCTATATAAGTGGCTGTTTCATTAGCGTAAAGTGTTTTTGTGCTCCCGTCCACACACACACACACACACACACACACACACACACACACACACTTGCTCCATCTCTGTGGACCGTTAAAGGTTGTAGGTTTGAGGGGCATCAATAATCCCAGCAGAGTGACCTGCACCTCCCTCGACTCATTAGACCTTTGTTTTTAATACAAACCAAAGTTCAAAACACACACACACACACACACACACACACTGCACATTTAATTGGTGTGTGTGTGGGTGTGTGTGTGTGTCGTTAACTGCCAATTAAAACGCAAAACCCTTTCAAATGAATTGTTTATTTGTGACAAAAGCGATATGACACACAGCACTAAAAATAATCTGGGGTTAATGAACTCCCACCACCGTGTTTCACCACTATAAAACAGTGTACACACACACACACACACACACACCACACACACACACACACACACACACACACTCAAACACTAATAATCTGAGCAATTAAGTGGCGAGTGGCGAGTGGCGATCAGGTGAAGCTGTCAGGATGGGAAAACCCACGAGTCCGAGCAGAACACTGTGTGTGTGTGTGTGTGTGTGTGTGTGTGTGTGTGTGTGTATGTGTGTGTTGGGGGGTAAACTGAGGGTAAACTGAGGACGAGGAGACTCCGGGAAAGGTCCACGCTGAGGAATGTGAGCTGCTGGAGAAACAGCAGGGGACTAAAAGTGAAAGCGCCGCTCGCTTGTCTCGCTGGCAGCCGCCGAGCTGGAAGAACGAGTCCAACATCAAACAGCTCCATCCGGAGAACCGCAGAACCCACCGGAGACAGAGAAAAGACTGACTGTATACAAACACACAAACAGCAACAACAAACAGCACGGAAACACAGCCACACACACACACACACACACTACATCATCATATTACACAATAACATAAATTAATAATTAATTACTAATAATAATTATTCTATCAATAATGGATTAATATCAAAGAATTTCTCCTCTTTCTCTCTGTCTCTCTATCTTTGTTGTCTCTGTCTCTCTCTTTCTCTCTGTCTCTCTATCTTTGTCTCTGCCTCTCTCTTTCTCTCTGTCTCTCTATCTTTCTCTCTCTGTCTCTCTCTTTCTCTCTGTCTCTCTATCTTTCTCTCTGTCTCTCTCTTTCTCTCTCTCTCTCTCTTTCCGTCTCTCTCTCTTGTCTCTCTGTCTCTCTCTTTTCGGTCTCTCTATCTTTGTCTCTGTCTCTCTCCTCTTCTCTCGTGTCTCTCTCTTTCTCTCTGTCTCTTGATCTTTGTCTCTGTCTCTCTCTCTCTCTCTCTGTCTCTCTCTCTATCTTTGTCTCTGTCTCTCTCGTTCTCTCTTTGTTCTCTCTCTGTCTCTCTCTTTCTCTCTCTCTCTCTCTCTCCGTCTCTCTCTATCTTTGTCTCTGTCTCTCTCTCTCTCTCTCTGTCTCTCTCTCTTCTCTATCTGTCTCTCTCTCTTTCTCTGTCTCTCTATCTTGTCTCTCTCTCTCTCTTCTGTCTCCTCTATTTTCTCTCTCTTTTGTAATATACTTATTATTACTTTTATACTTCTAAAATATTTATAATTTTACTAATGACATTCATAACACAGGTATAGATCAGTTTTATATATATAACACTTTATCTCTCTCTCTCTCTTACACACACACACACACACACTCTCTCTACTACACAAACACCTAAATGTTCGGTAAGTGTGTGTGTGTGTGTGTGTGTGTAAGAGAGAGGGGGAGAAACACCTGCAGACATAACTACAGCCCAGTGAGGGTCACTGTAAGAGCTCAAGGTTTCGAAATACTCAAGGTCGATCACAGAAACAGACATCACACACACACACACACACACACACACACACACACACACACAAAACTCACAATAACAGAGGAGTAGTTTTTTTTTATATTTCAAATTGTACAAGGTGTATCTGTAATTTTTCCCAGCCAGTGTATTGCTCCATAATCATTTAGGTGTGTGTGACTGTGTGTGTGTGTGTGTGTGTAAGAGAGAGAGAGATTTGTGAAATATGAGAGAGGATTAAATAGACTGTCCTCCTGCTGCACTTTATCGGCATCTCTTTTCTCTCGTCTTTATTTACGCTGAAATGTTTCTCTAAAAAACTTCCAGATTTTTCTCTTGTCTTTTATCTGCTGTTGGTCTCAGTGACGACGCAGAACCGCTGAAACCGCGGAACCCTCTCCCTCTCCCTCTCCCTCTTTCCCATAAATTTCCCCCTCTAATAGGAGCTCTCCCCTTCCTTAAAGGAATCCCATCCCTACCCCACAGAACGGTCCCCCGATACTGGTCTCCCCCCTCGATTTGCAGATAAGTCTTCCCACCCCACCATCAGAAGTCTCCCTCGTTCCCACCGGCGTTTACTCACCACTTTACCATGAATGAAATGATGTGTAAGACGTATGAAACATGTGAGAGAAACGTTGGCGTTGGAAGTGTCTGTTGCCTGTGTGTCAGCGGGCAGGAACGCTAAAACCACTGACTGCTGATTTAACTTTATTTCTATACCTTCCACAGATCGACAGGTGTGTGTGTGTGTGTGTGTGTGTTTCAGGTTAGAGGGTGCACGGGAGGTCTTCCCCATGGAGTTTTTCTTCCCTCCACAGCGCACCTGTCTGATCTGCTCTGATGAAGCGTCCGGGTGCCATTATGGAGCTCTGACCTGCGGCAGCTGCAAAGTGTTTTTTAAAAGAGCAGCGGAAGGTAGACATACGCACACAATTACAAACACACACAGCAATTACACACAAACAGCAATTACACACACACACAAACACAAAGGCAATTATACACACACTATTACACACACACAAACAAACAGCATGAACACAGGATGCACACAAACATAAGCACGAAAATTCCCCATCCACCTTCCACACACTCACACACACACAACATTAGTTTAGCAGTCTGTCCAGGGCCGGTGTGGCTGCAGGTCTTCAGTGGAGATGCAGCAGAAGAACACCTGATCCCACTCGGTTAATCAGTTGCTTTCATTGTTCAGGCAGTTGATGAGGCTCAGGTGCATCGCAACATTCTCTAAAAATGAAAAGCGCATGTCAGATCCTAATCCCATCCAGCGGACATTCCTAAACCAACTGTTCCTTTATAGTGAAGGAAAACCGGGAGGACGACAGGGCAGAGTGTCTAAAACAACTCGAAACTTCCCTTTCAACCTACAATCCTTACATTAACCTCAGTAACCCCAAACCATACAACTCTCACCTT
This sequence comes from Bagarius yarrelli, assembly GCA_005784505.1. Classification (NCBI taxonomy): domain Eukaryota; kingdom Metazoa; phylum Chordata; class Actinopteri; order Siluriformes; family Sisoridae; genus Bagarius; species Bagarius yarrelli. Next base: position 249,883 of record VCAZ01000268.1, read on the forward strand.
AACCTCAGTAACCTCAACCATACAACTCTCACCTTAACCTCAGTAACCTCAACCATACAACATACAACTCACCTCACCTTAACCTCAGTAACCTCAACCATACAACTCTCACCTTAACCTCAGTAACCTCAACCATACAACTCTCACCTTAACCTCAGTAACCTCAACCATACAACTCTCACCTTAACCTCAGTAACCTCAACCATACAACTCTCACCTTAACCTCAGTAACCTCAACCATACAACTCTCACCTTAACCTCAGTAACCTCAACCATACAACTCAACTCACCTTAACCTTATTAACCTCAACCCCACAACCCTCACCTTTACCTCAGTAACCCCAAACCATACAACTCTCACCTTAACCTCAGTAACCTCAACCATACAACTCTCACCTTAACCTCAGTAACACAACCTTAACCTCAGTAACCCCAAATATACAACCCAAACCACAACCTTAGCATCACCTCATAAACCTGAAGCCCACAACCCTCACCTTAACCTAATTAACCTCAAACCCCACAAACCCTCGCCTTTACCTCATTAACCTCAACCCCACAAACCTCGCCTTTACCACCTCATTAACCTCAACCCCCCAACCCTCGCCTTTACCTCATTAACCTCAACCCCCTCAACCCTCCCTCGCCTTTACCTTTAACAACCGTCATTAACCTCAACCCCACAACCCTCCGCCTTAAAACCTTAGTAACCTCATTCCACAACACTTGCCTTAACCTTAGTAACCTTACCCCTCACAACCTAAACCTCAACTTAAGTAACCTCAACTATAAAAACCTCACCTTAACCTCAGTAACCACAACCATACAACCCAAACCTTAACCTCACAAACCTCATCTCAACCTAATTAACCTCAACCATACAACTCTCACCTTAAAACCCAAACCATGAACTTAACCTCAACCTCAGTAACTCTACCCCAGTAAACTTATTTTAATCAGTAGGACCCTCACCTCATCCTCGACTTTAATAATGCCAGAATGTTGGAAATGAAAATTACCTTATGAAATCATCAGAATCTGCTTAATGAACAGGTACGAGGCATTTGTCTCGGTTTGTGATAGTGCGTGATAACGACAGAGACAAGATACTATAGCAATAATATCATAAAAGGAGGATATTTACGGTATGTGGTTACAGTGTGTGATGTGCGAAGTGCAAATGTGGCCGAGTCGAAGAGCTCAGACTTAAAGATCATTCAAATAGGGAAGTATTTAAAAGGCGTTTTTTTCTGGCCGTCCAGAACGTCATAAAATATTCAGACTTGTAATCCGTTCCTCTCGTCAACTCTTCAGAACACCGGCGGGTTTCCTCCGTAATAATAACGTACGCTTGATTTTAAAGGCAAGGCGGAGAATTGACTTCTCCGACAGCTCGACTGGCAGGCGGCAGAGCTAAACCGCTGCGTGCAGGTAATTAAAATAAAAAGTGACTTCGTTGAGTGTTTATCGACACGTCTGTATCCGATGTTTACTTCCTGCCTACGAGAACCGGCGCAGACCTGTCTTACTCTTTGTCTTGCTCTCACATAGTTTTCTGCTAAACTTAGACAAAAGGAATGTGTTTTTTCAATTTCAACTGACAGCTGATGATGTCATAATAGGTGATACAGCAGCAGCCGTCCAATCAGAAAGCTCAGCACCAAACTTCACACTTCTTGTCTTGCTTTTGACTGATTTCTGTCCTTGGCGCTGGTTTTCTCAGAGTGATGTATGTACGGTGTGAGTGATGGGGTATGTGAGTGTGTGATTATGTCTGTGTAAAGCGAAGTGTGTGAGATGTGTGTGAGATGTGTTTACGGTGCAGTGTGACAGCAGGACCAGAGCTCTGTGGCCTCCATTAGACCCGCCCTTATTGCTTTAGTCCTTGAATATGGGGTATGAAGGAGAACCACGGACACTGTGTGTGGGCTCAGCTCATCTGTGTGTGTGTGTGTGTGTGTGTGTGTGTGTGTGTGTGTGTGTGCGCAAGTGTGTAAACTGTGAACAGCAGGAATTTCACAGCAACAACAACACCACCAATGCAGATTCTTTTTTTCTTTATGTCCAAATTTTGTTACACTAAGTGTCAAACATACACACACACACACACATTCATGCACACTTATATACATACACACACACACACACATTCATACATACTTATACACACACACACGCACATTTACATTTACAGCATTTAGCGCTTGTCCAAAGTGACGTACAAAAGTGCTGAGTCACACCATTGAACAAACACAATCTCTAACACACTTATACACACACACACCCTTACACACTCATACACACTTATACACACTCATCTATACTCATACGCACCCGTACACACACCTATACTTATATACACACACATACACTCACACACATATGCAGATTGACACACATATCCATACTGTATCCTTGTATCCATACTTATACACACGCTCAAACACATACACACACTCATCTATACTCATACAGATGCTTAAACACTCAGACACATTTATACCCACTCTCTATACTCATACACATACTCATCTATACTCATACACACACAGACACTCATCTATACTCATACACACTCATACACACTTATACACACTCATCTATACTCATACGCACCCATACACACACACACATATGCAGATTGACACACATATCCATACTGTATCCTTGTATCCATACTTATACACACGCTCAAACACATACACACACTCATCTATACTCATACAGATGCTTAAACACTCAGACACATTTATACCCACTCTCTATACTCATACACATACTCATCTATACTCATACACATACTTATCTATACTCATACACACACACACACACTTATACTCACTCATCTATACTCATACACACACACACACACACACACTCATCTCTGCTTATAAACATTCTTACACATTCATGAATACTCATACACACACACACCTACACACACATACATGATTTTTTGAGATAAACGCCTTTTGTTAAAGAATTGTGTCTGTGTGTGTGTTTCTGTATGTGTGTGTGTGTGTGTGTCTTAGGTAAGCAAAAGTATCTGTGTGCCAGCAGGAACGACTGCACCATTGATAAGTTGAGAAGGAAGAACTGTCCATCATGTCGTCTGAAGAAGTGTTTCGAGGCCGGAATGACTCTGGGAGGTAAGAAAGTGCTGAGTGGGCGGGTCTGTCTGCGGAATGCTGCTGTCTGATTGGTGCTGGGGTTTGAGTGACAGGACGGTGGAGCTGAGGTGGAGTCTGGACTTGATGTAGTGTGTGTGCGCATTGGTGTTGGTTGCTGTGTGTGTTTTAGGTGTATGACACTTTGTTCTTTATTTCAGTGTGTGTGTGTGTGTGTGTGTGTGTGAATATGTCGTTTGGGACAATTGTGTAATTTTCATGAAATTTTCTGCCTTTCAGACAGCCTAGAGATTGATGACTGTTTGTGTGTGTGTGTGGGGGGGGTTCTTTTGATAGTACCTTGTTGTCAGGTGTGTGTTTGTGTGTGTGTGTGTATATATGTGTGTGTCTGTGTGTGTGAGTGTGTAATTGATTAATTTAACGTGTGACCATTGTTTATGTGTGTTTGCGGTTATTAAAGTGTTTAATAATTTATATAGGCGAAAAGCAGCTAATTATTTCCTAATCACAAACACACACACACACACATACGGTTTATGCTGTCAGATTAGTCACACGGGTGCTAAATAAGATGATAACGCTGTTCACATTCCTTTGTTCCTCGTTACTTTCCGGAATTTTCCTCCTCGTCTTTTTGTCTTTCGGATTTTCCGAACACTTTGAATTATTTTGTACGTTTTTTGCGTTACATTTCTCAGCCATTTTGTTGAGCCGTCGGTTGGGAACGTCTCTGTGTGTGTTTTCGGGGTTCGTGTTGCAGCCAGACACCAGGTGATGGAGAGAAAGGAGTGTGTGTAAATCGTGGTGTTCATCAGTGGTGCTGCGATGCTACGACATGCTTTTATTACAAAAAACCTGTGTGTGTGTGTGTGTGTGTGTGTGTGTGTATGTGTGTGTGTGTGTGTGTGTATGTGTCCAGAAAGCTTGTTAGATGTCAGTAATTTATTGTCTCTTTACATTAGTCCTGACACTGCAGTGTGTGTGTGTGTGTGTGTGTGTGTGTGTGTGTGTGTGTGTGTGTGTGTATGGTGTACTTGTGGTTTGTTGATGGGAATTATTCACCATTCCACACATCAGAGTCAGGAACAGATCCAAAACCACAGAAAGTTACTAACAGAACCAGAGATTAAGATCCAGAGGAAAAATCTGGCAACCGCAGACACCAGCGAGTTGCACGTGTAAATAAATAGAGACGGAACCTGAAGGACAGAAAACTCCACGGACAGACAGACAGACAGATGCTGTAGATCTGGCAAAATGGGGCGTGGTTAGGGGCAAAGGAACTACGGTGAACGGGGGAACCTGTGTACACACTGTGAGAGCCCGTCAGTCACGTGGTTAAAGGAGGAATAACAACTGCGGAACCACATCAAAAAGACACAAAGGAGGTGAAGAGACGGAGGAATTAAAGTGAAAGTAAACACTGCGGGGTGCACTGTCAGTCTCCTGTAACGACAAGTGCTTCGTTCTCGCTCGCACACACACACACGCACACACACACACACACACACACTGCTAATTATCCCCTGCTAAGCAGTACAAATGTAGATCCGGTGAGGAAGCACACGGCTGAATGTTTACCTGTTTACAGTGAGGCGGGAAAAAACGGCTATTGAGTTTAAATAAATGAGTGAGAAAAGCACAAGTGTGAAAAATAGGAGTATAAATAATCGGGAAGAAAAATCAGAGTGTAAAAAACACAAGTGCAAATAATACAAGTGAATAAAAAAAAAAAATGAATAAACAAGTGTGAATGAACGAGTGCGAATAATCGAGTGTAAAAAACACAAGTGTGATAAATCGAGTGTGAATTATCGAGTTCGATTAATCAAGATTGAATGGAGAGAATAACGAATAAACGAGTGTAAATAAACGAGTGCGACTAATACAGTGTGAAAAAAACGTCTTAATAAGTGAGTGAATTATGGAGGGTAAATAAACTTACACTTTACACACTTTTGGTGATTAGAGAGAGTTCCGCTTATAGACAGTGGATTAGATTCAATGTGTGTGTGTGTGTGTGTGTGTGTGTTTTGTGTGTGTGGGGGGGGGATAAATGTTTAACACACTGCATTAGGGGCAGGAAGTGTACATCATTAGGTTATTACACAGAGTGAGAGATGATCACACCGTTATACTGCCACTCGCACGCATTATACTGTCTGTCTGCCTGTCTCACTATCTCCCTCTCGCTTTCTGTCTCTCTCTTTCTTTTCCGTGATAAATCGGTGTGTTTTGCGGTTGTATTCCGAAGCGCTCGTAAAGGTTAAATCATGTATCTCAGGAGCTTTACGCTAATCCCGTATGCTAGCATGAAGGATGTTTCCTGAGCAGTCTGCCGTTGTTCTGGACACGTTTGTCTCTCTGATGGACTCCGTCCGGCTGGCAGGCAGGAGTAGGTGTCGAGGTGATAAACTGCTGCTAACGGATGGAGTTCTGACTGACAGCAGCACCCAGCGTCTTCTGTTCCGTTGTTTTTTCTCCCTCCTGCGCGAAACTCGCTGGTGTGTGTTTGTTCTTCTCTGTGAGGTGTTAATAACAGCAGTGTGTCAGTTGCCGAAGACGAGGCTCTGCTCAGGAGACACTTTATTACGGCGTTTGATAGCCGTGCAGCTTCGCCGGGCATGCGTCCTCCTCATCCGCGCATTTCTGCCATGACGGCGTATAATGATGTGAAATCCGTCCTCGTCGCTCGAGCTAACCGATCATTTTGCTCCCATTTTCTTGATGGTGGTGATATTACTGAGGCACGTTCCACATATTCAGTATCTCCTGGACATCTCGTTTCTCTCCATTGCTACCGCTGCCGCTGCTTATGATTAGTTCTTTTATGCGGAAAAGATGGAGGGTCTGAAGAATTTCCAGCAAATTGCTGTGCCGAAAGTCATAATTGTGGATTAGGGAGGAAATTAGGAAGGTGTGGTGGAGATAGGATGCCTTTTTTACTCCACGCTCCCCAGCAGCCGCTTCGTTCTTTCAATTTTTGGGGGGTGGGGGGTGGGGCGCTAAAAGTGTCACACACGAGCGTTTGTAATTGTAGTCGCAGTCACATAATACGTTTTTATCCATTTTTAGGTACAGCTAACAATAAAGCTTACTTGCTTGGACTATAGCAGCTGTAAACAACACCAAACACTGGAGACTCCTTCCGCAGAGCCGTAGGAAGCAGGTGCGGCTATAGAAACCAGCGCATTTTGTAAGCTGGTGAACAGCAGAGTTGTGACAGACACATTTGCTGGCCCACCATGCAGCCGGAAAGTACAGGAAGTAAAGTATACCGCATGCGGAGAATGCTAATGGTTGTGCTGGCATTGCTGAAACAGCACAAACATACACATCACATGACTGTGAAATACTGAATGTCCACCAGGACCAAATTAGACACACGCTTAAAGTTAGAGCGTCAATACAGAGACAGGGTGGGGTTTAGTTAGTTAAGACCAAGCGTGTTGTTGGTTAATGTGTTAATCTGTTCTAGAGGAAACCGGTGATACTAGAAGGTTCTCTATTGTTTATGTGTGCCATTATGAAAAAGTATAATTTAAAAAGTGTCGATATGGTTTAGAATGAAAATGAGGATTCGGTTAGCATAAAGAGTGTGTGTAGTGAATGTTTAGTGTGTGTTGTTTGAGCATTCTTTCTCCAAACCCACACGAGTTCCATCAAACAATTTTGTTCCATCAACTTCTGTTTCCTTGTTCTAACGATCTGCGGTACACTTCAGCCTTCATTATTCAGGATTTAAATCGTTTTATTTCCATGTGGCTAATCAGCGACCTCATTAAAACGTCCTGGTTAATTTACTAATTCGGCAAAGGAACAGAAGGACAAAGCGAGTGAGACGAAGGAGAATAACTGGGAGAACCGCTAATCTTTTCTGATATCTATCCGATCTGCTTCTGGAGGCCAGGAGATGCCGTGTAAGCAGCTGTACAGGGGTGCTGAAGTGGATTACCACCTGGCACATAGAACCCAAGACAAATTACACTCCAGTGACAAAGCGACAAGTCTATTGCTGCGGACTGACTCGACCTCGTACTCAGACTCGGGGTGGCACGCTGCCCGGGATCTCCGCCAAAGTTCTTTTCTTTATTAACATGTGACTCAAGACTTGAGATGGCATAAATCCCACCAGTTACTGGTTTTAACCATTCAAAATGGACTCTGCCAAACATCTTCAGCCACAAATTTGTTAGAAGTGTGACACACTGCCAGTTCAAACATCACGTTGAGCCCTCAGGTCACGTGTTCCTTTATTACGTTTAGCCACATTATTACTTTTTTTTAAATAAAAAAGGTGCATTGTCACATAAACTCTAAAGTCAAATTGGTTGTGTTGCATATCCCAGCCTAGAAAGCCGGGGTCAGAAAGCAGGGTAAGCTGCATCTCTCGAGCAGAAATAGTTAAAGATCTGGCTCAAGGATCCAACATTGGAAGACTGCCAGCGATGGGACTTAAACCGTAGTCCTCCCAGTCATCCAAACAACAAATTATTGTCTTAACCATTTTAGCCAACACTGCCCTAGTGAAGTAAGAGATAGGAAAGGAGACTGGGATCGGAAAAGGTAAGTCTGGACTTCAGTATGTCCGGAGCACAAAGGCAACAAGGCTATTGCGCTTGACTATTACAAGGGTTCCTAAGGGTTGTTAGTTGACAGATTCCTTTGGGAACCATTTGGACTATTCTATTAACATTTCTGGCATTTCACAGATGTCCTTATCTGTAGGAACTTCCATTTCCTTATTCCATATCTTATTTGTTTTTCAGGTGGCATCTTGGTGGTGCTTGAAATTGAATTTGATCAACACTTAACTACCACTTTTTACATTTAGCAGGGAGTCTGTCCTTCTCATTATCCTGGTAGACTTATAAGGAAAAGGGTCCTTTGAGATAATTAATTGGACCCCTTTCTTATAAAGTGGGTTCTCTGAAGGGTTCCTCTCAAAATCAAGTGTTTGGAATGTTATAGTTCCCAGTGTTGGAAAATAAAGTGTTCCTCAGGGTGTGTTTTTATAGTTAAGAATTCACACACACCTACATGCGTGCTTGTTTTTTGGACAGTGGGAGGAAAACGGAGAACCCAGAGGAATGTGCTGCTGTGTTGTTGAAGGTTTTTTTTTCCATTGTTCTAAAGTGTAATGTTACTGACTACTGCGTGTTTAAGGCGCACGGCTTTAATTTACTTCCTGTCTCAGGTTCAGTCTGAAATGTCTGCCCGAAACGCTTGTAGCTTTGATATTCAGACTCGGATGCAGGGTGATTTACTGAGGTGAGGGAAGGCGACGCCCGGTGAGAATGAGCGATGAGTAATTTACTTTACGGCTTCGCCGCAGTGTGATGCTAATCCTTCATCATGAGATGCAGACACGTATGAATCACCCTGATCGCTTTGGAGCATAAAACCTGCCAAAACCTGTCACAGTGCCAAATTCTTATAGGGGAATTTTAGAATCACCAACCAATCCAACATACATGCTTTTAGACTGTGGGAGAAAACCGGAGAACCCAGAGTAAACCCACGCAAGCACAGGGAGAACACGCAAACTCCACACAGCAAGACCCCTGCAGGGGATACGAATCTGAGACCTTTTTGCTGTGAGGCAACAGTGCTGACCATCAGACCACCTTGCTGCCCAGGCATAGGAACACTAGATCATTAATAGAATGATCATGAAATAGATTTAAATGTAAAAAAGTACATAAAGTATTCATATGTCAACATGTCATTCATCACAGTTGGTACTGTAGCAGCTGAAAAACATAAAAAACATTGAAAGTGCTGGAATTTGAAGTTGAATAAGGTTCCGAGGAATCAATCAGCACCTCCTGAACAATCAGAGTCGAGGATTCCAGCACTGCGGGACGAAACACCTACTAAACAGAGTCAAAGTGCTCAATGAACATGCTTTAGAGCTTTATTTAAATCGGGACAAGAGTTCCTGGTGTTCTAAAAAAAGATTTGGACCAGGTGAACGTTTGCCAGGTGGTTGTATAAGAGCATGTGTGAGAACTTCAAGTTTGAGTTTTGAGCAGTTTTAAAGCATTCAGCTGGACCAAGACCTGTTCTGCTCTGAGAAGCGTGCTACGGAAAGAGAATTTAAGCTGAATTAAGAATTTTTGCATTAGACATCTGTTAGGTGATGGTCTGAGCTTTACGATGTTGTGAGGAACGTGGCAGCTTTTTCAGATGTGAGTTTAGTATCGGTTCTAACACATCTGCAGGGTTTAGTTTGTTTGACAAAAAAACTGTGGTGTTGCTGCTGTGTTCCTCCCACACGGTGCTTCTTCTGGAACGCACACTAAGAACCCAATCAACTCTGATTGATCCGAGGTTGGATTGAGGTCTGAGGTCTATTGTAGGTCTGATTGAGGTTAAATAGTGGTGGGAGCAAGGTCTGATTGAGAACGGTGTAGGTCTGATCGGAATTATGTCAGGTGACTTGAGGTCAGGTGTAAATCTGATGGAGATTTGAGAGAAGTCCAATTAAGTTCTGATTAAGGTTTGAGGTGAGGTCTGATTGGCATATGAGTAAGATCTGATGTAGGCCTGGTGTAGATCTGATTGAGGTCTGATTGGGGTTTGGTTTATGTTTGATTGAGATCTTATTGAAGTCTAGTGTAGGTCTGATCCGATAAGATATAAACAAGATCTGAAGAAGGTCTGCTGTAGGTTTAATTGCTGTCTCCGATTGAGGTCTAATTGAGATCTGAGCGTTCTGAGGAAACACTGCAGACATTCCTTCTCCAGACAGAAGAATAGACAGATAAAAGACACGTATAAAACAGTGGGTGTGACTGTCTGATCATTGTAACTGGTCTCTATGTAAGTAGCTAATCATTGATCAGACGTGAGCTGTGTGTTCTTCACGCTCAGGTGAGCTTGTATTTCCACATGTACTTAGTAATGATTTGTTGGTGGAGGAAAGGTGACCAAAGAATTTTGATCTTTCAGGTCTACAGGGTTGAGTTTCCTGTAGGTTAGAATTTATTCTGGAGAACAAATCAAACCCAATGACTGGATTTCAGTGCGATTTTGTCTTCTCTGGGTGAAGGTACCTTTTTATAGGTTCCCAAAGCACATTTTGGTCATTAAGTTGAGTGACTTAATCCGCACCCTAGATGCAGTTCCTGACTCCAGAGCGTTTGAGTGGGACTGGGTATCTTCACAGTCGCAATGTCGAGTCCCTCTGCACTTTAGGTCCTGTTTTCCACAGTAGAATTTTGAAGGGTTTTAAAGCACTGCTGCCTCGAATATTTATTAGAGAATTAAAAGATTTTCGGATGAGATAGTGAAAGTTGCCAGTTTTAATCCTGTTTAATGCCGTCTTTAAGAGATTTGGACCAGATTGTGTCAGAGGCTTGTTGCACTGAATCTAGATCAGCTTCTGAACAGCGGAGAATCTGATTGACCCATTTCATCAGTAAGTGTCCCCCTGGACTAAAGAGTGGACGAGGTTGTGAAATAAATTAGTTTATTAGAAATTCGTTTCCAGAATGGATGTAAATCAGATTTCGAACAGATTCCATAAAGGTTCCTTACGAGTTTTACTCTAGAGCAGAAGATCAGCGCATTCATTTGAAATAAATTCTGCGACACTGTTAGAGCTGCGGTTCCAGAAAATCCATCAACAAAGGTTTCTAGGTTTTATTTGGTTACTTGTTTTGGATTTTAAACAGGTTCTACAGGATTCCTCGTTTCCAGCCCTATCCAACTATGTGTGGACTTTCTTGAAGTACGAGAAGGCAAAGAGAGTTTTCTGGAGACTGTGTGTGACAGTGTGGAAATATTTGTCCTCTTGAGGAATCTTCTGGAGACAAATAAAGTAATTAAACTGTTGTTGATTAACTGACAGTTGAGTGAGACAATTAAACCAAGTACACAAACACGGGTATTTGCTTATTACCTAAAAATGCTAACTAGCTAGATTAGTTATGCACCCTTCCTCGCAGAACTCCCTCATTTATTTATTCACTCGTTCACTAACTCCTTTACTCACTCATACTTTCCTTTTACACACTCACTCCATCAGTCAATTGTGCCCTTCATTTAGTTAATCAGTTACTTACTTACTTAGTGTTTCACTTCCTCTTTCCCTCACTCACTCACTCACTCACTCACTCACTCACTCACTCATATGTTTTCACTTAGTCCCTCATTTACTTAATCACTCATACACTCACTTACTCAGTCACTCCTTCACCCTCTCACTTAAACAATTACTCAGTCATTTACTCCAACTATCATCCACCTACTCACTCCCTCATGCATTTAGTTATCCACTCATTCAGTCCCTCACCTACTTCCTCCCTTTTTTTCCTCACTCAGTCATTCCCTCCCTCCCTCCCTCACTAAGGCTTTAATACAGATATCGGACCAAAGTCATCTGGTTTTTGGATCAGATATTCTCCCTGTTCTTTATTCTCTATCTGTTCTGTAGGTTCATCTCGAGTAACGTTGTGGTCTCTGTGACGGGATTTCAGGTTACGTGTCTAAAAGCAGGGTTTATCAGCAACCCGGGACTCTATCTGTCTCCTCCTCCTCCTCCTCCTCCTCCTGCTTTCCCATAATGCCATGCTGTGTTTTAATCTCCACACCGTTGCTAGTCATAATATTATTCCAGGAAACAGTGAAGTTGTGTTCAGGGTCAGAAGTGCCGCTCCAGAAATCCGATAACCCCAAAGTTTCATTCAGAGTTTAACGATGATTCCAGATCCAGAGCTCCATCATTATTGGCTGTTTTCCGAGACATTCGGTTAGATTAACGTTGAGGGAACGTTCTGTTCATAATGAATCTGTTTAATTCTGGAAAAGTTTTTTGGTTATTGGCTAAACTATTTGATTTGACTTTTGTTTGTAATATTAATAATGACGCTTATGAATGTAAACAGTGACGCGACAGCGTTTTCATTAAAAGCGTTAACGGATTTCTCCGAAATATTTTAATGCCGAACGCTTCGCTGCTGTAAATCCTGTCGAAACTCTGAGTCAGGATCAAAAGTTTTGGGAGAAGATGTGAGAAAATTTATTACACCAAATTCTTCAACAACAAAAAAAATGGAGTTTTTTTCATTTCAGGTGTGTTTAATTATTTGGATGGAAACTAATCAGAAAGGAATTACTGTAAATCCCTGCAGTCGCAGCCGAGTCGCTTTCCGATTATTTATAGATTACAGCGATTGTGTGGATTTTTTGGATCCAATATTATTATTATTATTTTTATTATTATTATTATTATTATTATTAATATTATTTTTTATTATTATTATTATCAATATTAGCAGAATACCTGGCTCTTCTGTGCCAAATCCTACACACTCACATGCCCAAACTGTCAATACACTCGATCTTATTTGTTTCTACTTTTCTGACTCGCCCTGCCCTGATTCGCTAGCAGCCGATAAGCTCCACCCACCACATGAGACCAGACGAGGGTAACAAAAAAGTTTCGAAGCTGAGCTGTAACGTTATACAAAATGGCTGATTGAAAAATTTGCCGGTGCACGTTCATACACACACGCACACACACACACACACACACACACACAAGGACAAGCCAAGAAACCACAACATTCAACATCTGCAATTTCTCAGGACCCTCAGCGAGCAGCCAGAAACACTAAAAAACTCAAATCAGCAGCAGCTGTGCATGGATTATGTAGCATTAGCCTCTCATTAGCGTATTCTGAATGCTGATTGGTTAGAAGATTAGATGCGCTTTATCACGCCAGCGTACCCACTGCAGGGCGCTACTTTTATCAGCGCTTTTGTCTTCCGCTTATTATTTCAGCAGGTGGCGAGTCGTAAGCAGGCGTTCCAGAACACGGCAGTAAATCGGAGAGCCTATTTGTACTGGATTATTTCTCCGCAGGGAACGCAAGCCGTTGCGAGCGCTCGCTAAATTTATTTCCGGGTAGATTAGCAGCGCTAGCGGCCCACTGCACCCCCAAACTCACAGGTCGTTTCCATGTCGTTTCGGTCCCATCTGGATCCACATCTCCATCGTTTTACAAGCAGATGTTGCCGTTAAAATCGGAGAAGGAGACCCTTAGCATTTACACGCACCGCGCGGGAGACCGTTAGACAGGAAGTCGACACACAGGAAAATCTTTAGAGGAAATAGCTTCAGTTGAAACTGGCGAAGGAAAATACATTTGAGACAAAAGCGTAAGTGTTTATGGATTTATTGTTACGCTTATAAATCTTAAAGTCTGTAGATGTTTCGAGTTTCGTCCTTTTGCTAACGTGTGTTTATACGATGTGGTGGATGGAGATGCAGAGAATCTACGTCTGCTAGGAGGTGTTTCTGGTGCTGTAAAATCGAGGGTGGAGTCAGAGGAAGTGGATGAGCTCAGAAAGAGATTCTGTTTTTGGATGAAATCCTAGTTCTCTATTCGAGAACAGATGTAAGTCTGATCATAATTATCTCAGATGGCTTGAGGTCAGGTGTAGGTCTGATCGGTCTATAAGTGAGATCTGATATAGGTCTGATTGAGGTCAGGTGTAGGTCTGATCGGTGTATGAGTGAAATCTGATTTATGTCTAATTGAGGTCTGGTGTAGGTCTGATGGAGGTTTGAGAGAGGTCCAATTGAGTTCTGATTAAGGTTTAAGGTGGGGTCTGATTGCAGCCTGGTGTAGGTCTGACTGGCATATGAGTGAGATCTGATGTAGGCCTGGTGTAGGTCTGATTGAGGTCTGATTAGGGGTTTGGTTTATTCTTGATTGAGATCTATTTTGGTTTGATTGTGGGTGTGACTGTCTGATCATTGTAACTGGTCTTTATATAAGTAGCTAATCATTGATCAGACGTGAGCTGTGTGTTCTTCACGCTCAGGTGAGCTTGTATTTCCACATGTACTTAGTAATGATTTGTTGGTGGAGGAAAGGTGACCAAAGAATCTTTCAGGTCTACAGGGTTGAGTTTCCTGTAGGTTTGAATTTATTCTGGAGAACAAATCAAACCCAATGACTGGATTTCAGTGGGATTTTGGGTTCTCTGGGTGAAGGTTCCTCTTTATAGGTTCCCCAAGCACGTTTTGGTCATTTAGTGACTGGACTCAGATGCAGTTCATGACTCCAGAGCGTTTGAGTGGGACTGGGTATCTTCACAGTTGCAATGTCGAGTCCCTCTGCACTTTAGGTCCTGTTTTTTAGAACTTTTAAAGGGTTTCAGAGCTGCTGCCTCGAATATTTATTAGAGAATTAAAAGAGTTTTGGATGAAAGTCCATCAGTCTATTACTTTATCACTCTATTAGTCTATTAATCCTGTCATAAGTCTATCACTCTATCAGTCTATTAATCCTCTCATAAGTCTATCACTCTATCACTCTATTAGTCTTTTAATCCTGTCATAAGTCTATCACTCTATCAGTCTATTAACACTCCATCAGTCTATTACTCTATTAGCCTATACTGTGTATTACTTCATCAGTTTATTACACTATCAGTCTATCACTTCATCAGTCTGTCACACCATCAGTTCAACACTCCATTTGTCTGTCAGTCTATCTATTTTATCACTTTATCAGTCTATCACTCTTATCAGTCACTCTATTCATCCAGTTTATCTCCACATCACTTTCTCCCCGTATCACCTTATCTCTGCATCACTTTATCCCTGTATCTCTTTATCTTCATATCACTTCAGTTCCATATTACTTTATCTCTGAATATTCTCAGTGAAGCCCCACCCACTTTTCCAGCTGCTATCCCAGGGAAAAAGTTTCACTAATCACTAAATGTTATAAACAACAAAAAATTATCGGGAAAAAAAAACAGCACAGCGAGTCCTGAGTCACGAGTTTAATCGGTTCTGTGTCGAAGTTCGTAACTCAAATTACTCGTTTGACATTAATTTTCCCATTGAAATGAATTGAAATGTCATTAATTCATTTCAGGTCCTCAAAAAACACCGCCATTTATTTGTTCCACGTTTTTAAATGAGAAAAATAAAGTTATAAATACTGAATATTGTATAAAACACTACAATAGGATGTACTGGAATAAACCGGTTTTATTAAGTATAATGTGCAGCGTTTACCTTGGAGATCAGACGACTCCACTGGCTAACACGCAAGTCTGACCAGCTATCGAGTGACCACACGGGATGCTGGCCGGATGTTACGGCGTTTCACTGTGACGTTTAAAAAAAAAAAAACAAAAAACTACAAGTTGTCCAGTAGACGACTCGTATCTCGAAACACTGGAAAACTCGTAAGTCAGAGTAGCACAGTTTAATTACAACTAAAACAAATGGAAAAATCTGTTGAAATACTGTTAACAAGGATTTGTAATAAGTTACGTTTTACCACTGTGTGTGTGTGTGTGTGTGTGTGTGTGTGTGTGTGAGAGCATGTCTTGTTTGAAGTAGTTTAGTTACAGTTTGTCCTCTATATTACACCCGACTACAGTGTAAAGTTTCTTCTTGCACGTCTACTAAAGTTCAAAGTGCAAATTTAAAACTAACAGATGGCAGAAACATACACACACACACACACACACACAAACACACATACTTCAACACACTGGCTTCAGTATGACCATCATCATTACCATCACCATCATTATAATCAGCATCACCATCATCATCATCGCCATCATCATCACCATCACCATCATCACCATCATCATCACCATCATCATCATCATCATCACATCACCACCATCATCATCATCATATCACCATCATCATCACATCACATCACACCATCATCATCATCATCATCACTACCACCATCATCATCGCCAGCATCACCACCACCATCATCACCATCATCACTACCACCATCATCATCATCATCCACCATCATCATCACCATCATCATCATCATCACCATCATCATACTACCACCATCATCATCATCATCATCATCACTACCACCATCATCATCGCCAATCATCACCCTCACCATCATCACCATCATCACTACCATCATCATCATCATCACACCACCATCATCATCATTATCATCATCACCATCATCACACCACATCATATCATTATCTCATCATCATCATCACTACCACCATCATCATCATTATCATCATCACCATCATCACTACCACCATCATCATCATCATCATCATCACTACCACCATCATCATCATTATCATCATCACCATCATCACTACCACCATCATCATCATCATCATCACATACCACCATCATCATCATCATCATCATCATCCATCCATCATCATATCTCATCCCATCATCACTACACCATCATCATCATTTACTCACTACACCATATCATTTTATCATCACCTCACACTACCACCATCATCATCATAATCCACAAAATCATCATCATCATCATCATCATCGCCATCATCATCCATCATACACCATCATCATCATTATCATATCAGAATCATAAACCATTATTGTGAAATTTGCAATGTCATTTTTATCTACTTATAAAAAGAATTAAAGTGAATGTGAGCAGTTGTATGGGACAAACCAGTTCCTCTCAGAGCTGCACAATGTGAGAGGATGTTGATGTTTCATTTTATACACACACACACACACACACACACACACAAAACATTACTGAGCTACTGACAGCTAACCGTTTTGGGGTAAATGAATGGTTGTGTGTGGGGCGGGGGGGCGGTCGCCAGATGCTAGAAATGTAAGGCTTTGTGTGTGTGTGTGTGTGTGTGTGTGTGTGTGTGTAGACTGTACACGCTCATCCAGCTATCTAATCAGGAGACATCTCTGAAAAGTCAGACTGACATTAACCACAACAGAGAATAATTAATATATATATATGTGTGTGTGTGTGTGTGTGTGTGTGTGTGTGTGCATAAAAATATTATTAATAAAATTCAGTGTATTTTATTTCAGTTATTAGCTCTTAAATATTTGCTAAAATATTTTTGTTAAAGTTTCTGTTTGTGTGTATGTGTGTGTGTGTGTGTGTGTGTGTGTGTTTGTGCTCTGACACAAATTCCATGTGGGTGGAACGGGGCACTTTAACCTTACCCTTTACACAGATTGTTTTCAGGTTTGTGTGTGTGTGTGTGTGTGTGTGTGTGTAATGTTTGTCTCATTAAATCAGTTATGAATATCAATCTTGGGTAAACTGACAGATAATTACAGGGTTTATGAAGAGATCGAGCGCTGTGAGAGAAGCCGTGAGACTCTAATGAAAGGTGTGAGGATGAGGAGGATGAATGCGGTGTGTTGAAGAGTAACACCACACTCTTACCTTATACACACCACCATTTCATACTCTCGAGTGTGAGTGTGTGTATGGTTCAGTCAGTACATCTCAGTGTTCCTGTGTGTTCCCAGATGTTCTCAGTATTTCTCAGTGTTCCTCTGTGTTTCTTAGGGTTTCTTTGTGTTTCTCAGGGTTTCTAGGTGTTTGGCAGTATTTTTGGATGTTTCTCAATGTGTCTCTGTGTTTCTCACTACTCAGCTTTCTCCAGTTACTGGATTTTGTGTGATCCGTGTTGACAGTTTATTTTTGTCCATCACTACATTTTCACCAGCACAAATTTCATTCCACACGTCTTTAATCAGACTCGCGAGAGAATCAGCTTTCACTGAGCGAGAACTCGAGCGTGTGACTCTCTTCACAGAGTTTCGCAACAATCATTAATAAAGATCAGATTTCTCGTTTGCAGCACTGATCATTGGGGTCCAGATAAACTGACAGGGTCAAGTGTGTGTGTGTGTGTGGTGTGTGTGTGTGTGTGTGTGTGTGTGTGTGTGAGAGAGCAAGAGAGTTCTTAAAGCCGTTAATGTCTCTTTGATCCCCAGAGACAGAAAGAGTATTCAAGCTCAGATAATCTCTGGCTCTCGGCTCAGTTCCTCACATCACCTTGTTAAAAGGATGCAGGAAATTCGGAATACCGAGCAGAGACTGGCAAGGAAATGAGAATAGATGTTTAAAGGTAAATTTTTTAAGGTAGAAGTATGAGTGCCTAATACCTAGCAAAGACATGGGGAACGTGGAGAGACTGGTGGGAGAGTCGGAATAATGAGCAAGGAAACGGAAAAATGTGGAGAGACTGGTGGGGAAGTCGGGATACCAAGCAGAGACTCTGGAAACGTAAAGAGACCGAATAAATAGCAGGGACACTGAGAGCTTGGAGAGACTGATGGGAAAGTCGGAATACGGAGCAGAGACACATTGAACATGGAGAGAAGGGTGAGAGAGTCGGAATAACAAGCGGGAACACAGGGAACATGAAGAAACTGGTGGGAGAATCGGAATACCGAACAGAGACACAGGGAACTTGGAGAGACTGGTGGCAGAATCGGAATACTGAACAGAGACACAGGGAACTTGGAAGGACTGGTGAAAAAGTTTGAATACAGAGCAGATACACAATGAACATGGAAAGACTGGTGAGAGAGTCGGAATATCAAGCAGGGACTTGGGGCACATGGAGAGACTGGTGGCAGAGTCTAAATACTGAGCAGAGACAAGTGGAACTTGGATAGACTGGTAGGAAAGTCGGAATACCAAGCAGAGACTGGTGAGAGGATTTGGTATAAACTCTGCTGAACTTTCTGTTGTTCTGAAAGTGGACTGAAGAGAACTTTGCTCTGAACTTCCAACCACAAAGAGCAAAAACTAATAAATATCAGATTCACATTTTACAGTGGTGACAACTTCCAATTGACATCATTAGGCTGATCATCAGGTTACGTTGATGAGAGAATTTCTGTGTGTGTGTGTGTGTGTGTGTGTGTGTGTGTGTGTGTGTGCGATAAATCCATATGAAATGTATTCCTGGTTAAAGCTTAAAGTTCCGGGCTGTGTTCCACATACCTCTCTGCTCACTTTTCCTTCAGCAGAAAACCATTAGATTTTCAGAGCTCAGTGGTCGGCACCGGGCCTAGAACTAGATCATGTCGAACTTAGCATGTAGCATGTAGAACTTAGCATGTAGAATTTATTGTGTGGAATTTTTGAGTGTGGGCTTTTTAGTGTAGATGTTAGGTTGTGGAATTTTACTGTTTGTAGAATTTACTGAAGAGATATTAGAGCATACATAAGTGCAGAGTTTACGGTGTAGACGTCTGGTGTCCATTTCAAAGTGTAGAATTTAAAACAAAAAATGTACTGTGTCACGGTGTGGACCAAAATCCAGGTCCCCACGGGTACAAAAGCTTCTTAATCATACAGCATGAGATTTTCTGAGAAAGTAAAACTACAGGAAGTTTCCAGTTAGGAGTTAGGGTTAGATTTAGAGGTTATGGTTAGGGTTAGGGTTAGGGCATAGGGTTAGGGTTAGGGTTAGAGGTTAGGAGGATTAGGGTTAGGGTTGGGTTAGGGTTAGAGTTAGGATTAGGGGTTAGGGTTAGAGTTAGGATTAGGGGTTAGGGTTAGAGTTAGGATTAGGGGTTAGGGGTTAGGGTTAGATAGAATAGAAAATACAGTTTGAACAGTATAAAAACCATTACACCCATGGAGAGTCCGCACAAGGATAACTAACCAGACAAAGAAAAACAGAGAGAGCGAGCGAGAGAGAGAAAGAGAGAAATAGAGATTCAGAGAGAGAGACAGAGAGAGAAACAAAGAATGATAGACAGAAAGAGAGAAAACATGAGAGAGAAAGAACAGGTGAGAGAGAGAAAGGGGGTGGGGAGAGAAAGAACGATAAAGAGTAAAAGACAGAAAAAGAAAAAACGAGAGAGAGAGAGAGAGTAAGATAGAGGAGGGGGGGAGGTGTGAAGCTATGTGACAGCAGGTTTGGGGGATTTTTCAGGGATTTGGCGACTTTAACTGAAGTTCCTCTAAATCTGAAGTTTCTTGTGAACTTTGAGGTTTGTGAAACCACAGCCTGACGTCCTTACCGAATCTGATTCCACTCAGCATTTCTCCTGAGTTCCACAGAGAACCTTAAGAGAACCATCAACATGTCCACATGTCCAACTATAATCAGTGGCAAACTTTTCTGACTGAAAATGCAAACTTCCACCAATGACTGATACACACACACACACACACACACACACACACACACACGTATTAAGAGACTCTGTAAAAATTACTAGGTTACAAGGTTACTATAGAAACGATAGTGTATTAAAGCGAGTGTATAGATATAAACTTGCACTACTTTTACAGTTGCTGTTCTGGATAATTCTACAACACCAGCTGACCAATCAGAGCGCAGAACAGAGGAAGCGAATAAGAGGAAGAGAAAACCAGTAAAAGTTTTTCAAAAAAATGTTCAATTTGTAGAATTTATTCTTCGGTCTTTTACTGAATTAATAGGAAGAAATAAAGAACAGTAGAATGAACAATAGAGCAAAGGTTCTCACGGAAAAGTTTGAAAGGGAGATGGAGTGGCACGGGGTGGGGGGTGGGGGGTTTGGGGGGTAGATTGAGGGGTGATGAACGCTAATAAGTGTGTGGGGGAAAATTCTTTCATCTGCTTTTAACAGCACTGACACCATGGAGCTGAACCTCTGGGATTTACCAAGCTCTTCAGCTGAATCTGGAGCTCTTGGAGCTGTTTCGCACACACACACACACACACACACATCACACAAGTCACACACACCCCACACACACACACACACACTCTTTTCTTACTTTTTTAACTTTACAGCCACTGAACTAAAGCAGGCGGATTGTTCCAGAAAAAACAGGGAATCCTCTAAAATCTCACTCGTACATTTATTAAACACAGAATTGTAATTCACTTGATGATGTCACTTGATGATGTCACTTGATGATGTCATCTGGACATCAAAATGTGGTTCTGACTTATCACATATGGAGACAGAGTTTTAGATCCAAATTCTCTAAAAACAAGAGAAAAGTGCTTTGTTGTGTATTTGCGTGCACTGTGTTGTGTTTTGTGTATTTTGTGCGTGCAGTGTGTGTTGTGTTTTTTGTTGTATTTGTGTGCTGTGTGTTGTGTTTTTTGTTTTTGTGTATTTGTGTGTAAGATTGTAAGCTGATCTGAAAGAACTGTTTATAATAATTTTCAGTCCAGAGAAAAATAAACATTTATGGAGTTCATTATCTGAAAAATTCTCTGGATATGAAAGAGAAAACGAGAGAGAGAGAGAGAGAGAGAGCGAGACATAGAGAGATAGAGAGAAAGAAAAAAAGAGAGGGAGAGAGAGAGAAGCAGAGGGAGAGGAGAGAGACGAGAAAGAGAAAGATATAGACAAAGAAAGAGGGAAAAGACAGAGAGAAAGATAGAGAGAGAGAGCCCAGAGAGAGAGAGCAGGAGAGAGATAGAGAGAGAGAGAGAGAGAGAGAGCCAGAGAGAGAGAGAGAGAGAGAGAGAGCAGGAGAGCGATAGAGATAAAGCGAGAGAGAGAGAGAGAGAGAGAGAGAGAGAGAGAGAGAGAGAGCAGGATAGAGAGAGAGAGAGAGCAGGAGAGAGATAGAGATAAAGCGAGAGACAGAGAGGGAGAGAGAGAGAGAGAGAGAGAGAGAGATGTGAAAAGGTTCTGTGATCAGTATTTAATCAGACGTTTTTGTGAGATGTTTCAGGTTTGAAGAAGATTAAAAGGGTTTTCCTGAATGTGTTGTCTAGATCATTTCCACCCATTCCACCATTTTACCCAGTCCCGTCCTTATCCAGAGCGACTTACACCTATCTCAGCAGTTAAGGGTTAAGGTCCTTGGTCAGGGAATGGTGGGAATTAAACCTACAATCTTAAGATCACCCATTCAACACCAAGGTTAAGGTTCTACACTGAGGAAACTCTTCTCTCTCACTCTCAGTGCTAGAGCTGCTCTAGATCCTATTGAACTATTGAACACATGTTTAGATCTTGTACAGTTCCTCACAAATCCGAGCGAGAGCTGCAGGTCAAAATTCCAGGTGTTTATGCCGTGTTCTGGATTTTGCTCTGAGGCTTCTGTAAACACTGCTGAGTTTTATTTCATTGGATGCAGAGAACCAGCATGAAGCTGAGACACACACGGATTTAAAGATCTCACCACACAAACACCACAGAGCCGCTCTGGGATTTTAAAGGGATTTGGGTTTTTTAACGAGGCTTTAACTTTATTTCTCGCTGTGGGGAACTTCTCAGAGGTCCGGTCCCAGCCGATGGCGTCTTCGGCGCTGGACAAGAAACAGTGCCAAGACGAGAAGAGGAACCCCGTCAGCTGGAACACATTGCAAGCTTTATTATGCTTCGATCACACACACACACACACACACACACACACACACACAGAAACCTCGCTCTGTGGGATTACAGGAGGTTCGGACATCACTCAGATCCTCACCATCCTGCAGACGCAGCAGTTCAGATCGGATCCATGAATCAGATTCAGAATTCGATTGTGAGGTTTAACCCACTGTGTGCTGGAGGTTTGTTGGCTTTTATCCAGATCATGTTGTGTTACTGAATTTCCTTCCCAACTTATCATGGCTTTAACATTATAACGTTCACAGACCAGTCAAGGGAGGCGGGGCTTAGTGGGCTTGGTCTTGGGTGTGCTGGTCTTGGGTTAAGCTCTCAGGTTACACAGTGAGGTTCTACATTGAGCTTCTACCATGAGGTTTTAGTTCAGGGGTGTACAAACGTAGTCCTGGAGGGCTGGTGTTCTGCAGAGTTTGGTTCTGCAGAGTTTGGCTTTTTATTGGTGCTTCATGAAACTTTGAAGATATACACCACTCACACACACTTGGCCGGTGTACCTCAGGGTTCTCTCCTCAACTAACTACGACTTAAACTCCAGGCTTTGTGATGAAGTGATTCCTTATGAAGCAGTGGATTTCTGCACTCTTAATGGGTTTTTTTGCTAATCAATGCTAAGCTAATCGAGATACAAACCCGGGTTTAATTGCGTCATTAAAAACCCCAGCGTGTAAATCTCACTTCCCTCGCAGGAGCCGCAGCCAACAAGCGAGCGAACAGGTTGTAAAGAAGGTTTTTAGCCATGAAAAGCTTTTAAAAGCGAGTCATTAAAGTCTTTAAACGTTTTTTTTTTTTTTTCCGACACGCAATTCTAGCAATTAGCAACTTTTTTTAAACTTATTTCCACATCACGCATAAAACGCACTGCAGAACGTTTAGCATTTGTTTACTCCTCACGTTTTGGTGATTTATTTTAAAACCCCTAAAACCGTTTCAGAGCCTCGGGTTCCGGAGCCGTAAATCCACAGAGCCGCCATTATAGGTGCTAATGATTGTGTTAACGAGATGCAGTGATATTTGTAAACATGGAATTTTTAATTTCCCAACAATTTCTGGGGCTTAATGTAGAGAACTTTGCCTCAGACATTCTAGATCAGATGGAATCCAGTCTGAATGGTTCTTTTGCTTTATGTTCTAAATGAGAAATGTGGAAAATTCAGTTCTCTACTTGAAGACGTCGGTCGCTGGAGTCCCGGCGCTCAAGTTTGTGTGTCTCCATTTAAAAGGCAATAAAAACTAAAACCATATAACTGGCGGAAAATTTTATTTCGCATACAAAATTTGAGACGTTACACATTAGGATAAAGCGAACAGCATGCTCCCGTTGCGTTGCGTTCACTCGCTAATGAGCGCTAATTACGCAAAAAACGTTTACAACAAAAACGGTAAAAATCCCTTGCACGTCTTTGAACTCGTTCTATGACTCATATGACTCGTTTATTGCATTCGGCAGACGTTCCTCATCCAGAACCATTTACATTTATCTCTTTTTATACAACTGAGCAATTAGGGGTTAGGGGCCTTGCTCAGGGGCCCAACAGTGGTAGCTTTGTGGTGCTGGGAATCGAACCCTAAGTCTCCAATTAGCAGTCGAACTGCGTAACCACTGCGCTACCTCTTCCCCCGTTCACGTTCACGTTGAATGCCGAAAGTGGTCACATGTGGGGACGTCACAATGGGGACATTTCCATTTGTTTCACATGCGACTCTAACTTGGTCCTCCTTCTTGCTCAACACATTCTGTTTATTTTAGGAAGTAAACTGAGATGCATTAAAATCACAGCACAGCATGTAAAAATTACTGGACGGCCTTGAAGGTCCTCAGTTTCCACAACAGTAAATTCCTCTCCTGTGTTCAGTCAAACCTCCCAGAAAAGCTTTAAAGCTTCAAGTTGACTTCACTGTGGTTCCTTAATTAGATCTTCTCATACCAAACCAGGGCTACCCAACCTTCTTTCTGTGAGGGACACATCCATCCATCTATCCATAATCAGGGTCATGGGGATCTGCTGGAGTTTATCCCAGCTGTACCTGGGTGAAAAGCAGGGGTTACCCTAAACAGATCACTAGTCCATCACGGGGACATGTACAGACAAGCAAGCATTGTTTAGAGAGCCAGTCATGTCAATGTGGGGTCAGGGCTGGATCCAAGCCCCAGGGTGGTAGTTTAGCTACCTGCTCTAAAGCTCTTAAGATCTCAACGTATGTTTTTGGGATATAACTTATCAGATTCACATGTTAGATAATGACTATATAGAGGTCTGGATGTAATCATCTGTCTTTTTTTCTCTCTCTCACACACACACACACACGGTTTTAGGTTCTTTGAAAGGTTCCTTTCTTTTCTTATGGCCGTCAGGACGATTCAGAGTCACAGCACTCCTTAATTGAGTTACTGGTTTTCTGGAGTCCAAATTAAAACATCGCTCATCACTAGAACGAGTCGTCACGTCTGCCGTCGTACAAGATAGTTTTTTTTGGTGCGTGTGTGTGTTAAAGTGTGTGTTATTGTTGTTGGAGTTCCAGTGGAATAGCGTGCCTGAGTTTTCGCTCTGTGTGAACGCGCTAATTAAGGCGTATTTATGATGGTTATATTTGCAGACTGAGCCGCCAGCCTGCAGCTCGCTTCCTTTTCATCATGCAAAGCACGAGGAAGCGAAAACGGAACATTTAATTCAAAACAGGACTCGTCTTTTTTTTTCTCTGACCGCTCGCTGGACGACGCTCAGCTGTCGGCTCTCGGTCCCGCCATAGAACAGACGTTTAGGAGGTCGGAAGGAAATCTGTGTGTTGGTTCCTGCGGTATTTGTTTTTGGCTCAGCGCGACCCCGAGCGTGAATAGGTGGTTTTCCGACATGTAAACATGTTCTTTCTCGCAGGTGTTTAACACCGTCCCCCAAAAAAAATAAAGAAAGAACCGACAGATTCGCTTTAAATTACAGACAGAATCAAAACGGAGCAAACAACCTTCTATATCACCGGCATTTTAATACACAGTAAAATATCATCAAACTCTCCAAGTCTTTCTGCCCCCATTAATCATACCGGGGCATGTTTTCAGCAGCGTGTGCTGTAGAGTAAAGCGCTGAGATGTTGCCCGAAGAGAGGAGATCTTTGTTAATCCAGAGCTACTCGAGACTTCGGGGGGAAAAAACCCATAAAAACCGCGCCATGATTTTAGAGACCAGCGGAAAAAATGTTTCCATGAAGGTTTTTGTGTTGTAACGGCCGTAAAAAAATTAAAGTCATTATTCTGTCCAATCGAATCCGATTGCAGCCTCTGGATAGCCAGAACATTCCAGAACCTTACAGAACCTTCTATTGGGTGAAGGAAATCTCCAAATAAAATCAGGGGGAAAAAAGCGAAAACAGGCTGAAAAAGTAGGTTGGGATTTGTGTCATTTACTTCTGAATGTTGTTTATCTCAATCCGATCAATAAACTGATTATTAAACGTATCAATAGACCGATTAATTGATTGTCGGAACTCTACACACACCGGTATGGGATTTACAGAACAATAAATTACTAGCTTTATTTTTTTACTTTGGGGTCATGCTGATAATCACACACCAACACAACCCACACACAGACAGACAGACAGACAGACAGACATAAAGACAGACAGACAGATAGTAAATAATAACCTTTTTTATCCTGAGAGCATGCTGATAAACATCAATCTGAGAGACATACAATCAGACAGACAGACAGACAGACAAATTCTAAAATCTTAAAACCATGTTGATAAACATTTACATTTACAGCATTTTGGCAGACGTCCTCTTTCAGAGCGACTTAAGGGCCTTGCTCAGGGGCCCAAAGTAGCAACTTGGTGGTGTTGGGAATTGAACCCTGATCGTCCAGTTAGCAGTCAAACACCTTAACCACTGCACTTCCGCTTCCATAAACTACAGAGAAACAGACAATCAGAGAGACAGTCAGACAGTTAGACAGATCGGAAATGATAACCTTTATTATCTTGAGACCATTCTGATAAACCTCAAGCCAGACAGACAGCCAGACAGACAGACAGTCAGACAGTCAGACAGAGGGTTTGTATTGTTTGTTTTACTGATTGACGTCTGCATCAGCTTTATGATCTGATCTCTCCGAATCAGTGTGATTTATAAAGAACTGAACAGAAACCGGCTCTGGTGCAAACGTGACCCGACCTGGTGCTGCAAATGAGACTAGCGCTCCTATCAAAAAAATTTAGGCTGTTTAAGTTGGACTTTAGTCTGGATTCCTGTTTGTACGCATCAAACCGGGTAGTTATACAACCTGTGATTTCTTACAACTTCATTACAACACCAGCCGAGACAGACAGAAAGAGTCGAGTGAAGAGTCGAGAAGAGGCTGTAAGAGTAAACAGAGGAGAGAGTTCAGTGAAGGAGCCGAGGAGAGAGAGGAGAGAGAGTCAGGTAAAGAGTCAAGTAGGGAGTGTAAAAGTGAGATGAGGATAATCGAGTAAAGAGTCGAGTAAAAGAGAGAATAGAGGTCTGAGTAGAGAGTTGAGTAAAGAGTTGAGTAGGGATTGTAAGAGTATGTTGAGGAGAATCGAGTAAGGAGTCGAGTAAAAAGTTGAGTGAAGAGTTGAGTAACAAGTCAAGTAAAGAAAGAAAAATAAAACATTTGAGTAGAGAGTTGAGTAGGGAGTCAATTAAGAGGCAGGTTGAGAAATCAAAAAAGTTCATTAGAAATTTGAGTGGAGTGTGGAATGGGTCAAGTTAAAAAATGACTAGAGAGTTGGGCCATAAGTCAAACAAAGGGATTGAATAGAGATTTGGATGAAGAGTCGAGAGGAGAGTCGAATAGAGAGTTGAATAATGAGTCATGTAGAGAGTTGAGTATAGAGTCAAGTGAAGAGTTATGTAAAGTCAAGTGGAGAGTTGAATATAGAGCTGTGTTTAGGCAACGACCTTGAGGATACATGGGGTCACGATGCTATATATTACGATATGTTGCAATACAATACATATTGCAATAGCAAACAAATAGCTAAAAACACAATAAACACAAAGCCATAAGTGCCCTTGATTTTTCCGCCATGTTTGCTGTTTGTGGAAACGGCATCTACAGGAGCGGAGGGGGAAGTGGTTTGACACAAACTCTAGAGATTTAATAAAATATTAGCATAAAAATAAATCAGTTAAAAAGCGTTGTTTAGATATGTGCCGATAACAGAAGTCAGAATATCAATAAAATATTGCGATTGTTAACTGTACCGATGTTTTTACACAGCCCTAGTTAAAGAGTCGGGTAAAGAATGATGTGAATAATCAAGTGGAGAGTTGAATAAAGTGTCAGGATGAGGAAGAATAAAAATCTCTTTATTTTTTTGTATTCTCTGTCTCTCTCTCTCCCTCTCTCTCTCTCTCTCTCTCTCTCTCTCTCTCTCTCTCTCTATCTCCTCTCGGGTTATTTTTCGGTAAACGTTTCCTGTCTCTGACTTTTCTCCTCAGTCTCCTGCTCCTCTGAGCGACTGTAAACGCTGCAAATTCTTTGGGTTTTTTTGCTTGTTTTTTAAAATCGGTTTCTTTTTGACGGAAACTTTCACTGCTGGAGACTGAAACTCTGAAACGTCGCTGCCACTCGAACCGTCTGCAAATCGCTCATTAATATGTGACGCTACCGAGCAAAGCTTCCTGTCTGCCATTTCTCCGACGGGGACGTTGTCTCTCGCCCACACCTCACACTGCGTTCCTCCTTACTCCAAACACAGTTGTTTTCGGCGAGGCGGCGTGTCCGTATCCTGCATCGCTCCGTACTAACCGAAGGATTTATACGAGAAATCTACATCATGGATCGAAATGAGAGCCAGAAAATGTGAAAAAAAAGTGATCAGGTCAACCTGATACAATCAAATACAGTGAAAATATTACTACGGTAATAAATTCTCACAATTTCGAAGAATTAATTCATTATGTGTTTTTTTCATTATATACAGTGATACCTTGTCTCACCAGTGTCCCAACTAAAGAGTTTTTTAAGATACGAGTCGTCTCTCTGCCGAACGTTTAGTTCGAGTTGTAAGCTAAAATTTGGGTTACACTCCAGTCCAGTTGGTGGCAGTAGTACACCATAAGTTGAACGACAGAATAAACGACAGAAAAAGAAGAAGCTTCAGACACCCAACTGCTAGTTAGCGTAGCGAACGCCACAGTGAACGCCGTAACATCCGTCCAGCATCCCGTGTGTCACTCGATAGCTGGTCAGACCTGCGCGTTAGCCAGTGGAGTCGTCTGATCTCCAAGGTAAACGCTGTACATTATACTTAATAAAACCGGTTTATTCCAGTACAGCCTATTGTAGTGTTTTTATACAATATTCAGTATTTATAACTTTATTTTTCTCATTTAAAAACATACGAGTAATTTGAGTTATTCTCCGTCACAGAACCAATTAAACTCGTAAGTCATGGCACCCCTGTTTAAGTGTTTATATATTGGCATATTTATCTATTGTATTCTCATATAAAATGATACATTATATAATAATCTAATTATTACTATTATGATACGTATGTAATTATTTCATAAGTAGCATTAGCATGATTTTTTTCAGATGTTTTTCTGAATAAAACTGAATAAAAGCTTTTACTCTCTGAATTTCTAATAAATGAGCTTTGGGATGTTTAGCTAAAAAAAAATTAGGTCAACATACAAGTTTTTACACACACACACACACACACACACACACCACACACACACACACAGAGCCTGGGAATTGATGCAATGTGGAACGGCAGTTCCTCAGCAGGTCCGAGTCAGATGTGAGTTCAGCGCTGCGTAAAATCTTTACGAAGTAAAATAAAACCTGAAGTCCAAACGTCGGCGTGTGACTCGAGTGATTTACAGTAAATCCTGCAGACGCACTTTTCCACGAATGCTTAAACAGCGGGAGTGGACCTTTTGGTGTCTGCTGTCAGTCCTGACCTCCGCCGTCGCCCCGCCGCTTCTCCGACTCCTTTCGGCTGTGATCTGATATTTGAAATGTTATTTTATCCGGCAGTAACGGGTTAGAGCTCAGCAGGAGCGCTGGCCGAGACACGCACCTTCTGTACGCTGACATTTCCGCAGGTTGGGAAAGTGGGTTAGAAGCCAGGGACCTCTGAGAGGAACCCGAGTCTCGTGGGTCAAAGACGAGCACACAGCCTGGAATCTTTAACGAACTTTTAATGAGATGTTGATGCTCAGCGTTCTTATAATTCCGTAGAAAGTTCCTCCGTCCAGCGTTGGAGAGAAACAGACTTTTGTTATCTCCACTTGTTCCAGGAAGAAACCTTTCTGAAAGAAGTCTAGGTGTGTGGCCATGCTTGAAGATCAGTTGGTCACATGACTATGACTGTCACATCACCTTATTTCTAAGTCCCTAAAAGTCATGGATGTGTCTTTTCTTCATCACACCTTTTTAGATCTGATCTGAACATCAGCCGTTAGCTTTGTAGATGTTTGATTTTTGACATGAAGAGGAATGAGTTGATGGTTCATTTATTTATTTATTTATTTATAAGGTCATGTGATTGACATTAATTATCAATAGCACCTGATTGTAAGGTCTTTTTCTGGAGGATGTGTGAATCATGTGTTTTTAGGATTTAGAACATGAAGAACGTTTGGGTTTCTGTGTACCTGATGAAGAGTTGTCACGTGATGTCGCCCAAGTGTTTCCCCGCCCACTATGTGACAGACAGCTGGGAGGTTCCTCTGATCTCTATGGCGTTTTATTACAAACGTTTTTAAAATGTGCGACTTCTTTGCTGTGGGTTCATTTCCCAAACAATTCCCTTGAGGATCAGCAGATGGGGGACACGCCCTCATTAAGCGTATTGAATCAAATGCTTCATTAGGAAGCTGCTGAACGCTGAAACGGAGACTAATGAGAACGTGAGATGTCGCTCTGATTACCGAGGCTAACGAGAGATTATTAGACACACTGATCCTGACATGCAAAGCTGAAATTAATCAGTGTTCGTTTCACACTCGGCACCAAGAACCAGACAAGACAAACTGTGATTGGTTGGAGTTCAACAGGGGCGTGTGTGATTGGTCCAGCTGTTTGGCAAGAGCATGTCCAATTGGTCCAAGAGATTGACAGAGGCATGTGTGAATGGTCCAGCTGTTTGACAGGGGTGTGTGATTGTTCCAGCTGTTTGACAGGGGGTGTAAGTGCTTGATTCAGCTGTTTGACAGGGGTACATGAATGGTCCAGATGTTTGACAGGGACATGTTGAAAGACGTGTGTGATTGATCCAGCTGTTTGAAAAATATGTCTGATTGGTCCAGCTGTTTTACAGAGAAACGTGTAATTGGCCCAGCTGTTTAACAAGGGTGTGAAAATTGTATAGCTGTTTGACAGGCAGATGTGTGATTTGTCCAGCTGTTTGACATGGGTGTGTGTATGGTCCAGCTGTTTGACAGGTTTGAGTGATTGGCCAAGGTGTAATTGAAATGTAAAAATTAATAAAGTTTTATAAAGTTTTTTAAATCATTATTTTAGTTTACTGTTGCAGACCGCGGGGTTGAAATTGCAATGTGACTTGGGGGAGAGGTTCTTCACAGGTTTCTTTAGGGTTCCTCAGAGGCCTGGCATAAACACCAATGTGCTGGACGATCAAGTGTGAGTCCGCTGATTGATGGTGTACCATTTTTCACTCTTCACTGCTTGTATACTTTTATAAGATATAGAAGATGATGTATCTGGTTCCTCGTGTTCCAGATGTTTTTTAAGGTGAGGTCATCAGCTGCAGAGCGAAAATCAAGAAACACAGATGTGAGACACAGAAGACATCCCGCTTCATAGTCATGTCTCACACGAAGGACATGACTATGTAGCACAACTCATCTCGTCAAAATGACGTCTGGATGTATCCGAGCTAGTCTATTTGTCCCATCAACAACAATTCTGATCCGCTGATCATAAAGTTTTGTGTGTGTGTGTGTGTGTGTGTGTTGTGCCAAAAGTTTTTGCTCCCCATTTCTCACTTACGTTGTTAAATAAACTGACTTATGATGTTGATAGCAAAACCATTAAGTCTTAGTGAAGCATGCAATAACAGGTACTAACCCCCCCCACACACACACACACACACACACGCCCACACACACACACACACACACACAGTGATCATTTCTGAGTCGTACCACTCAGTGAGCAGTTCAGAAAAAAGAAAGCAAGATAAGGAAGACAAAAGAAAGAATTTAAAAAAAAGAAAATGAGGAATTTGTAGCATGTTTAGGAAAATATGTGTGTGTGTGTGTGTGTGTGTGTTTGTTTGTGATGCAGCTATAAAATGAGCACACTGCCATGTTATAGATTTTATTACCATCTGATATGATTAAATCTCCACAACTCACACACACACACAAACACACACACACACACCATCCATCTAAATACAACGGACTGGAGGCAGATTTTATTAACTACAGACCTGATTTTCAGCAAGGCTTTAACTTACACACAAGAACAAAGACAAAAAGCCCAATTTACTTCACACACACACACACACACACACACACACACATACACACACACACACATAGCATTGTATTTTATGGTTGTGTAGTGGTGTCTTTATATTAAAGATAACCATGTGCTCATTTTATTACTGCATCTCACACACACACACTCAGTTACACTGTCAGCTCCTGTGATTGGCTTTGCAGGGACCAATCAGAAAGCAGAAATCATCCGTCTACACGACAGCAACACAACGACAGATAAAAATTAAACTATAAACTAACGAAGAAAAAAAAGAGGAAAAAATGTCAGTCTGATCAACAGCATCACTTCAGATTCATACAGTGCACAGAACACTACACAACCACGCTACACAACTACACATCAATGCTACACAGCTACAAAACAATGCTACACAGGCACACAGAACACTACACAACCACGCTACACAACTACACATCAATGCTACACAGCTACAAAACAATGCTACACAACCACACAACATACAACAACAGTCGTTACGCAACAATCACATAAAATGCTACACCAACCTACACAACACGCTACACAACCACACAATACAAATACAATACAAACAACACACAACGTTACGCAACAATACACAACTACACAACAACGCTACACAACCACACAGAACACTACACAACCACGCTACACAACTACACATCAATGCTACACAGCTACAAAACAATGCTACACAACTACAAAACAATACACAAACAACGTTACGCAACAATACACAACTACACAACCACGCTACACAACTACACAACAATACACACAACAACAATACACAACAACGTTATGCAACAAAACACAATAATGCTACACAACTACATTGAGACTGCTAAACAATGCCACCCTACACTACTACTTAACATCAGCAGACAGAAACTACACAACTACACAACTACCAGCGCTATACTGGTTATATTCCGTGTGGTGGTGTTGTGTGAAAAACTTGGCTGATGAATATCATTATGGGATTTCTGTTTCAGACTGTCCACCCTGTGTGTGTGTTTTTGTTCTACACACTGGCTACAGAGTGTGTGCTTATCTTTTTGCACTGTTTTGTGTAGTTGTGTTTAGGAGTGTGTAAGGCTGTGTAAAGGTGTGTAGGTGTCTGCAGGTGTGTGTTTTTTTCTTCTTGGTGTTTGTGTATCTGTTCTGTGAAACTTTTCCCTTAGTTTGTTTTCTGACACCTGGCAGACAGCAGCAGCTGGAGGAACCTCTGGCCTGGTAGTGCGACTAAAGCCGCGGCGGCGGCGGCATCGAAGTCAGTGAAGTGTAACGAGATAGTGAGACAGCGAGATAGTGAGACAGACAGTTTTGACAGGAATTTTAGACTTTTGTCCTTTGCACTTTGCTACAAACAGCTTGGATGTGTTTTTGCTTTGTTGGATTTTTGACATCGGCTGACCAGATTTTATAAAAAACACACACACACACACACACACACACACACACACACACACATAGTACCGGGGTTCTATTACTAACTAGTACACTGTTTCAGCAAACCAGCCATGTAATTGTCTATTTGTGTTTGTGTGTGTGTGTGTGTGTGTGTGAGCTCATAAGAAGGAATATTTATAGTGCATGAGTATATAGAGAGGGAATGTCATATAGCTTGAAGAAGGCAATAAAAAGAGATGAAGAGAGAGAGAGAGAGAGAGAGAGAGAGAAAGAGGGGGGGATGAAAGGATATTTACTACCCAAACAAGTAGTAAAGTCAGGTTTATTTATGGAGCCCATTTAAGCACAACAGATGTCTGCTAAAGTGAAGGCAAATTAATTCAAGCCGAAAAAAGGGGGGATTGAGGTGGTCCATGCACTCGAGAAAGAACCAGTCGAATTGTGTGACAAATTGTTGTCTATTAGAATGGACACTCGTGTGTTGAGTGCAGAGTAACATGCTTGTGAGGATGAGTGTGAGGAAAAGTGAGGATTAATGTGAGAATTAGTAGAAGGATGGGTGTTAGGATGAGTGTAGGAATGTGTGTAAGGACTAATATGAAGTTAATGAGTGTGGGGATGAGTGTGGATGAATGTGGGGATAAGTATGGGGTTGAGTGTGAAATCGGTGTTTGGTTGAGTTTAAGGAAGGGTGTGGGGATAAGTTTGAGGACGAGTGTGGGGATGAGTGTGAGGATGAGTGGGGGATGAGTTTGAGGGCGAGTGTGAGGATGAGTGTGGGGAAGAGTGTGAGGATGAGTTTGAGGACAAGTGTGAGGATGAGTGTGGGGATGAGTTTGAGGATGAGTGTGGGTATGAGTTTGAGGACAAGTGTGGGGATGAGTGTGGGGATGAGTGCGGGATGAGTGTTCAGTTGAGTGTGAGGGTGAGTGTGGGGATGAGTGAAGATGAGTGAAGAGTCTATAACACAAGGTTTCCTTAAAAACACTTGGACTTTAGAGGGTCTGAGGAACATTCTCTCTCAGGGCAATGATCAGCTGTCGGGGTATAATAGGAGGTTTCTTCTAAGTCGTTAGAAATTCATCTTTTTAAAAAGAGTTTGTCAGATCTTCAGTTCCTCGGCATCTGATCTTAAGGGTTCTCCAACAACCTGTAGACCTCTGTTGGCTTTAGGAAGCCATTTTGAGAGTGTTGTTGCAGAGAGCTAATAGTTTTGTTTAGTTCAGGTAAATGATGGACTTGGGTAAGACGGAGTTTTTGTGCAAAAAAAACCTTAGAGTTATGGGGAACAAGTCATAAAATTAGAGGAACACCAACCACAACAAGTGTGTTTTTTACTCAAACACACGATGGAGTTTGAGATTAGATTGGATTAGATTAGATTAGAATAAAGTGAGGACGAATAAACACTTCCGCAGTAGGTTCAAAGACGTCTTTGCGAATGTTAGACTATCAGCCAGCGCTAACATAAACACTTTTTTCCAACCAGAGAGAAGCATAAGGACGCCAAGCCCCAAAATCCTCCATCCTCTGACTTTAACCACGCAAACATGAGCGACAATATGACAAAAGAGCAGCCAAGAGGAACGAGTTTAATATCTGACACGACTCCCAGGCCATACGCTCTCCGGGTCCAGCAAGAGCGCCATGCTTTCAAACCAGCCAAAATGTATGAGCTGAAGTCCCCTCAGAACCCGTACATCAGTTCTAGAGTGGAAAAACAGATGGTTTGGTCTTGAAATTGAGCAGCTTGTGCATGCGTAACTCTGAACTCTGAAGTCGAAAGCCTGGCATTAATCGAGTGTGGATGATTTCTTCCGATAGTTCTTTCCCCTCCGGAGCTCCTCCAACAGCTCGGTACTCGAATCTCTCCTGTAAAACAAGGTGGAACACGGAAAGAATGACCCCAGGCTTGTATAATCAAGAGATACAAAAAAAGGTGAACTTGTAACACACTTCGGGTTGGGGTGTTTGTTGTAGCAATGAAGCTGAAGATAATGAGAAGGCAGAAAGATCAACACACACTGATTAAAAGTTATTACAGGATTAAACATAACGGCACCATTGAAGTGGATTAAAGGTGACGCAAGCAAGTGTTTGAAAAGCGCTACGGTTTCTGTGGGTGCGAAAAAAAGGGATAAATAAATACCTTTGTGGTTTATACAGAACATTTTAGTCATAAGTTCGAGTTTTTGTAGCAACTCAGTAAATCAGGAGAAAAAGTAAGCTTCCAGGAGTCTCTCAGCAGATAGACCAGTGATGTCAGCTGCGTTAGGACCACCACCTCGCCAACATGCCTGCGGCTCCTGCCAAGCCATAATGCTCCGGGACTGGCATGATCCAAGCACCAATTATTTTATTTTGCAAATGAGGTTTGAAAATATGAGAGGGGATTCAAGCTGAGAAGAAAAGTCCACAGAATCCAACAGAACGCAGCGACAGGAATGAGTGTGTTCCAAACGACTGTATCAATCAGCTGCTGGGACTTGACTATAATGTGTTTCTCAGCGGTTTTAGATGTCTAATGGTGTTAAGTTTGCTGTTTTTAAACAAAAAAAAAAACCTGAGATAAGTGGTTTCAAAACTGTGGCAGTCGGTAATGTAAATGTTTTATATTAAATACAAGCAGAAAAACTAGCTAAAATGACCATGTTTAGCCAGTGCTAATCTAATGCAAGTCGAGTCAACTTGCATTAGATTTAATAATGTGTATAGTTGCGTTTCTGTAGTTGTTTTTGCGTTGTGAGGATTTGCAGCACGTGTGTTGTCTAACTGATGAGAATGTTTTCTTCATTAGTTGATGTTTTTTTCTAGTTGTGTGTGTGTGTTTCCTTAAGTTGCGGAGTTGCTCCCGCGCTCAGCATAGGTTCAGTCTCATTTACATACAATTTCGAGCACTAAGTAACTTTATGACCTTCAACTTGTACGTTAGGTTTTTCAGCAGCTGGTCTTTCAACCCATGAATAATTCAGTGGTTTGTATTCAGTTTCTCAACTTTAGGGGTTCAAGAACCAAATGAAGGTGTTTCTACTTATGAAGATATTCGAGACACAGAAAGTTAACAGCGTGAGTGTTTCTGTTTCAGCTCGTAAACTAAAGAAGATTGGTCAGCTGAAGGTTCCTGAGGAGGAAGGTGGGGTTTTGTCTATGCCGTCCAGTTCAGGATTGGCTGAGCTGAGCCAGAATCCATCTCCAAAAGCGAGTCTGACGTTTCACTCGCAGCTCGTCTTTCTCAGCATCCTGGAGTCCATCGAACCTGAAGTGGTGAACGCAGGGCATGACCACGCCCAGCCCGACTCCGCTGCAGCGCTGCTGACCAGCCTTAATGAGCTTGGAGAGAGGCAACTCGTTAAGGTGGTCAAATGGGCCAAAGGACTACCAGGTAAGACTCAGACAGGTGTGTACATTTGTTCAGGTGATCACAGGACACAGGATAGACAAGGGGTGATTTACCCAGGTAAACTGTACCCCAGGTAGTCAGGGGATTTAACATAGCTTAACGTCTAACAGATAATTGTGTATGATAAGCAACTATCAAGTAAGTGGCCACATAGATATCCAGGTAATCTACAGACCAGGTAACCTGCACAGATCAGTAGTTCAACAGGTTGTAAACACACAAGATATTCACTGTGCAGATAAACAGATAACTGTCCGAGCGGGTGGAAAAGTGAGTAAGATGATGACTCATCTCGCAGGTATTTATGCATTTTTTTAAACAAGCAGAGCAATTTGAACAGGTCATTTCATGTGTGGGTAATTAAATGAGTAATAACAAGCAGTCAGGTGAGATTGTGAGCAGGTAAAGAGTTCAAGCAAAGAGTCAGATTGTCAGACTGCAGCCGGGGTACTAGGCACTAATGCAGGTACTTACTGTACCTTGTCAGGTAAACCTCGGGTACTAACCTGCTAACCAGTTAAGGCACAAGTGTCCTAGGAGGGCCAGTGTCCTGCAGAGTTTAGCTTTAACTTTAAGCTTTTTTAGCCTTAACACACCTACCTTAAAAGTTTCAAGTTTACCTAGCAACACCTTGATTAGTTGGTGCAGTTCTGTGTGGTTAGGGCAGGACACTGGCCCTCCAGAACCAAGTTTGGACACCCCTGATTTAAGGAATGAAGTGTAGCCAGAGAAATGACAGGAAAACACCTTACAACGGGTTCATGGAGTAACCAGATGATGATCTCTAACCCAGGAAAACAGGTAACAGTTAGAGGTTTAGGTTTGTAAAGTCTGGCTGCAGACAGGCTGGCGTGTCTGTGCACCTTCATGGGGGCACGCTTTTGCGTTTTTTAATGCAAAACACAAGCTTTGATTTAGCGCATTGTTTGTTTATGAGGGCATTTTTATGTAAACTCAGGTAGCTCTTAGTGCTGATCGTCAGGGAAAGCTGGTTCAGATATCCACTCCATGCAAATCAAGCTTTGGAGCAGTTACCAAATAAAGAGTGGACAAAAAATTAAGAGAGGCTTTTCTATTTAGACTTACACGTGGATCCTAAAAGCTCTCATTTCATGCGCAAGTCAACCATGCAACCATACAGTACACTTGATGCGACAGTAAAAAAACAGATATTCACACACTCCACACCTTTTCCTTTCCTGTAAAACACCTGAACACCGACCAATTTTGTTCCTGCTTAAAACTGGGGTGTGAGGTTTTTAATTCTGAAGGGTGGAATTAAAGCTCATTAGCGCTTGGATAGCTGAGAACTGTCACATTTTTTAAGAAAGTGGCAGAAGTGAAAAGTCAACGAGGTGTGGAGGTGAATAACGGATAAAGTCTGAACCACAACGTGATCACGATTAGCATCAAACGCTCTCCTCAGCTTCGAGGCAAACTGGACATTTTTATGTTCGAAGCAGGCAAGAGATGGGGTGATTAGCTGGCTAGTAGTTGAGGGGGCAACCCATGTTCCTGGAGCTCCTCTATCCTACATGTATACCAATATTTTTGCCCCACCCACTGCTGATTACCTGTATCAGGTGTGTTCGGTCAATAGGAAGCTAAAATATACCATACCATCTTAGTAGAGAGTAGAACTGGGAAAGGGACTAAGTGAATTAATATGTTTTAGCTTCTGACTGACCAAACACACCTGAGTCAGGTAATCAGTAGCGGGTAGGGCAGGAAAAGTTGGGAAAAAAACAGGACTAGGAAGTAAAAAGGTTGCCCATATCTGACACAAAGCTAGTTCTAAAATAAGCTAGAAACCATTCCAGTTTTTAGAATAACCAACCCTGTTTCAAAGTGCTGCCACCAGAGACTCTAATGTCTCAGTTTTAAGGAAATTTTACCATGTCATGTCCCTGTACCTGAGCGGTTGCTATAGAAACATATACATAACATAAACAGGCTGTCTAACAGGGCATTAATTTAAGAATAATATCTTCTCAAAATGATGAAGTAATAATAATCATTATCATTTCAGTTTTTTTGTGGCTGAACTATGATAAACAGGAATAATCACAGACCCTGTGGCGGTCAGGTAGACAGTACAAATTGTTGGTTAAGTTATGAATAAAACATTTTTTTTCATAATAATTGGAGTTCAAACAAACCTATTTGCAAGTACAATACAAAGTGCAATTACTGAACAATAAACAAGGATAAAATGGCCTCTGACGCCGATCTCTAATTATCAAACAGGGTAAAGGAAAACAGGGTGAAGGATTGTCCTCCAAAGATTTCGGAGTTTAAAAAAAAGGGAGATGAAAAATTTTACTTTAAAAGACAGGAAGGTCGTCCTGTCATAAAACGAGTCTCTTCGAAGTTCTTTCCGTTCTGTATTTTGCACCAGAGCAACACGGTGGAGAGACCTATCGATACACAGCCCTGCTGTGAGAATGGAGGGACCTTTACAGTGTGCTGCGGCAGACCTCCAGAATAAAACACAGCTATTAATTCCAGTCTCCGTTGAGGGAAACTCGGTGAAGGTCAACGTGAACCATGCGATCAGGCTACACCACTGAGAATAAAATATAATACTGAGCTTATATTGCTTCAGTTAGCAATCAAATATTAAACACCTGTTGGTGAAGCGTTGGTGATAAAATCTATATATGGATATAAGCATGAGTGGGGGTGTGTCTTCAAGGACAAAGTTAGACCAGTTACAGTAAAGTTTCTTTACTGGTCTAAAGGTAATTGGTCTAAAGTTAGACCAATTTCCATTGTTGGTGGTGGTAGCTCAGTGGTTAAGGTGTTGGAATTTTTAACCAGAGGATTTTGGGTTTCATTTCCAGTACAACCGAGTTAACACTGCTGGGCCCTTGAGCAAGGCCCTTAACCTCCAATTCGTAAGCAAGGCCCTTGCACTGCACGGAAGTGAGTAAGGTTGACAATAATTACTATGAGTTCATACTGGTGCACTGCAGTGCTGAAAGAAAAAACAAAAACCACGCTAAGGTTCTAACAGTAACTAAGTCTCTTCTGGTTTCAGGATTCCGTAACCTGCACGTGGATGATCAGATGACGATGATCCAGCACGCCTGGATGGCAGTAATGGTCTTCGCTCTTGGATGGAGATCATACAAGAACGTCAATGCTCGCATGCTCTACTTCGCTCCTGACCTGGTCTTCAACGAGTCAGTTTTCATTTCCTTAATTATCCACCTCTTCACATCTCTCCAACTGTTAGATTTAACACATTTGGTTTACATCTAAAACTAGTTCTTCTGTAAATCTGTTTTTTCTGACTTTTATCCTTTCTTGAACTTCTTGTCACAGTATCTGTACCTTTAGCCTGAATTTCTGTCTCTTCCTCACTCTTACCAGTTGTTCCTTTTCTCCTGATCTGTAAATCAATGTGGTTTCTGGGTTTTGCAGCTTTGCACATCTTTTAATCTCTATCCAGTTGTTCTGTCCAGCTTCCTCTTTATCTCTCACTTTATCAAATCACCAAACACTCATTCTGTTTTCTTGCAGTTTTGCAGCTGCCACTTTCTTACCTGTCCCCCTCTCCATCTCTATTTCCCTCATCTACTTTCCAACTCTCTCCTTAATAGACTCATCAACCTCCCTTAAATTTCCTATCCCCGTCTCCCCCGTCACCGATCTTCATCCATTCCTTTTATCCTGCTTGCCGTTTTTACCTTCACCCACGTCATTATTTTTTCTCAGTCTTTTATTTTACCGGTTCCCATATTTCTGTTTTAACTCGATCCGTCTGTCTTCATGTCTGCTCCTCTCTCTTGCTTCTCCTCTGTCTTATTTCCAGTATAACCTGGCTTTGATGGACCATGCTGTCTTTATATGATGTTAAAAATCGACACTGGAGAAAGACAGCAGATTTAAGTGGTAATTAAACACAGACAGGTTGGAGGTATTTTGAGGTGCCTGTTTTGCGGCAAAAAGAAACTGAAAAAATGGGAAGTCAAAATAGTGAATGCCATCCAAATAGAGTCAACATTTTGTACTTGCTTGCCAGCTAGCTGTCAGCACTCTTTCTAATTCACTCCAGATGTCAGTTCTGCCTTTATTGACTTGCGATCAAACCCCTAACCCCAATAACTGCCACTATAGCCGACTGTAACCAAGCTGCCTGCCCCATGTGCCTCTTTATGTCAAGAGCACCTCAACTTCCTATCCATTACCAGCTGACTCCCATCTACTTGTTTAGGGCAACCTTATATACCTGCCTAGGACTAGCCACCCCCACCCCTCTTGCCCTTTTATGCTTATCCCAGTCGTCCATTTTAAACTTATCCCTTCTACTTGGGTGCGTTTTCCCCACCTGCCCATCAACACCCCTCCCAGCAGCTTCTTTTTTACACATCATAACTTACCTCCCCCTTCACACCCACCCTAGCAGCCCCTTTCTACACATCCTAACCCACCTGCCACCCCTGGCAGCATCCTTTATACACATCTTAAGCCAACTTCCCATCTACGCCCCTCCCAGCAGCGCACACATCCTAACCAACCTGCCCTTTTGCAGCCACCCTAGCATTCCCTCCACACATATCTTAACCCACCTGCCCATTTGCAGCCACGCCAGTAGCCCCTCCCTACATATTCTAATCCACCTGCAAATCTACACCCCCAGCAGCTTTCTTTATACACATACTAAGGCAACTGTCAATCTACCCCCCCAGGGGTTCACACATCATAACCACCCGGCCTATCTGCACCCAATCCTAGCAGCCACTTCCTAGACATCCTAGCCCACCTGTCCATCCACACCCACCCCAGCTGCCCCTAACTGCCCATCTGCACCTCAACCATCCTTCATGCCCAGCCTTACTGCCCACAGCTGCTCCTCATCAAACACTTGCACCAGTTTACAGCTAACTGAACCCTTAGCTGTGACCCAAAATGAAGAATCAGACAAGAAAAAGAAAAAAGCAGAAAGATGGAGAGACTTCAGTCTCCTTCCAGCATTGATTCTGGGGCCAAACCTGCATACATTGTCATGTGGGACTATTAAATATCAGAACTCTAATAAAACTGAGAACAGAATATATGTTTCCATCCAAAGCCAAGTACACCCTTAAAGTGAACCCATAATCATTTCAAGATCAGGAAAAGGCATCATGAATTAGATAAGGTTGAATGTGAAGGAAACTAAGGACGTTTCCAGGCCGTGTATATTTAAGCCTGAATAAATGCAAGGAAAAGAAAATCATGACCATTTTAATAAGATTGTTTTATGCTCCTTGAGGAACAATCTTCCAAAGCCTTGAGATTTTTTACAATGCTCTTCAGAGGTCCAGACAGACCGTCCACCTCAGTGTAAAGGAGGTCAGAAATGATTCTGTTTTGATTTGAAATTGATGCCCATTGGATACCGGAATACATCCTTATCCTCATCTTTTCTTGAAGTGTGGCACCACTTCTTTAAACAAGAAACACTTTTATCTGTTCCTACTTCCTGTTTTCTATCCATCTATGCTTGACTTTGATGAGGAATTGAGAAGGTTTAGGATGGCCTTTGAATAGTATTTTTAGATTGATCTGATTTTTTATTGTTCATTATCCAGAGTGTCTTCAAAAACAAAGAAAAGCCTAAAGACGACTAAAAGTTGGGGTTTGTTCCGTCCCACAGTGTTTCCCAGAGGTGCCTAAAGAGCCTTTTCCCGCAGAGGCTCTGGAGGATGTTTGGGAAATAAAGCGCATCATTTCAGCACGCTGAGGTGAAGTGGACAGTAACAAGATGAGCACAAGTGTGATGGGTTATATATATTTGGAGCAGAACCATGCAAAAGTGGAAGATAAGTTGACGTCGTAAAGATCATCCCGGGGAGTTAATGGTGGCTCGGTTCCCGAGGGTTGAGGCCGAGTCTGGTGTGGAGCGAAGAAACTGCTGATCATTACGAAGTGGATACGCAATTAAATTTAAAACCACAGCAAAACTGCGTTCAGATCTTAAAGCAATAGTTTTTTCGAGGAAGTGTAACGTACACCGGTTTTCCCTCGGCCCTGATGTACTTTATCAGGCAGGAAGTGTTCGCGGCCTGGAGGTTTGCTGTTTTACTTTTCCGCTAGCGCAACAAACCTACACAGCTTAAGTATAAGTATATAAGTAAGTATATTCAATTCATTGTCATTGTCCAAGGTACATGTACAGAGCCAATGAAATGCATTTTTCGCATATCCCATCTTAGTAGGTTGGGGGTCAGAGCGCAGGGTCAGCTATGATACAGCGCCCCTGGAGCAGGAGGGGTTTTAAGGGTCTTGCTCAAGGACCCAACAGTGGTTGACTTGCCGGAGGTGGGGCTTGAACCCAGGTGTTTCTGGTCTTCAGATTAACAACTCAGCACCTTAACCATTTGAGCCACCCTGCCCCTTAGGGGAACATACGGCCACCAGTTTAGCACGAGCAATTAGCAGACCTGAATTTCGATGCCTTTCAATGACATTAAGCCACGCCCCCCCCATACCTGTATTTCTTGTGTTTACCCTATACCCATCTTTCTCTCTCTCTCTCTCTCTCTCTCTCTCTCTGTCTCTCTCTGTCTCTCTCTCTCTCTGTCTCTCTCTCTCTCTCTGCTCTCTCTCTCTGTCTCTCTCTCTCTCTCTCTTCTCTCTGTTTCTCTCTGTCTCTCTCGCCTCTCTCTCTCTCTCTCTCCTGTCTCTCTCATCTCTCTCTCTCTCTCTCTCTCTCTCTCTTCTCGTCTTCTCTCTCTCTGTCTCTCTCTCTCTCTCTCTCTCTCCGTCTCTCTCTCTCTCTCTCTCTCTCTGTCTCTCTCCTCTCTGTCTCTCTCTCTCTCTCCTCTATCTCTCTCTCTCTCTCTCTGTTCTCTCTCTCTTCTCTCTAGTCTCTCTTGTCTCTCTCTCTGTCTCTCTCTCTCCTCTCATCTCTTCCTATCTCTTCTCTGTCTCTCTAGTCTTCTCTAGTGCTCTCTCTCTCTCTGTCTCTCTCTCTCTCTCTCTCTCTCTGTCTCTCTCTCTCTCTATTCTATACTCTCTCTCTCTCTTTCTCTTTCTTTCCATATATTTTTCTATATCTAGTTATTGTATTCTGTCGTTTTCTATTCTATTCTTTCTCTTTGTTTTCTGTCTACTTTTGTTTTTCTCTTCAGATATCCAACAGGCTTTCTTTCTTTCTTTTTTTTTTTCTTTCTTTTTTTTTTTTTTTTTTTTTTTTTTTTTTTTTCTTTTTTTTCCCTCATTTGTATCGGTTTTTTTTTTTTCAAAATATCTTTTTTAGTATGTCTTCGCAATTTATTCCCCCTCCCTCCGCTCTCTCTCCCTCTCTCTTTCTCTCTATCTCCCGCTCTCTTTCTCTTTCTGTACAGATATTTTTCTTTATCTGTTTATTTTATTCTGTCGTTCTTTACACTTTGTTTTATCTCTACTTTTCCTTTTTAGATATTCAACAGGCTTCTTTCTTTCGTTCTTTCTTTCCGTCTTTCTTTCTTTCTTTTCTTTCTTTTGTCTGTCATTCTTATGTTTCTTTTTCTAAATATCTTGTATGTCTTTGCAACTTATTCCTTCTTCAGCTCGCTCTCTCTCTTTCTGTCTCTCTCTCCCTCTCTGCTCGGGCTCCTCGGCTTTTGGTCTCTCTCTCTCTCTCTCTGTCTCTCTCTCTCTGTCTCTCTTTCTCCCACTCTCTCTCGTTCTTTT
Source organism: Bagarius yarrelli (assembly GCA_005784505.1). NCBI lineage: Eukaryota > Metazoa > Chordata > Actinopteri > Siluriformes > Sisoridae > Bagarius > Bagarius yarrelli. The sequence continues at coordinate 294,118 of VCAZ01000268.1, forward strand.
AGCACAAAGCCTCTCTGCCAGCCTTCATTTGTGAGTTGCTGTTGTCTTATTAAGCTGTGAAGGATTTTTTTGTCACACCGAAGATTGGATTTTTGCACTCACGCACTTGTTCAATGCCCCCCTCCCTCTGTCCCTCCTCATCCTCCTCTTCCTCCTCTTCTTTTCCTGCAAGAGGAAGATGAAGTGCATGCGCTCCTCTTCGTCGCTCTTTACTCGTTCGCATTGTGTTGCTCGGGAAATGTCGAGCTGGCGGGGAGGGAGAAAAGCGATGCTATTTCAGCGCAGGCTTTTCTTCTCACGCGAGTCTCTCTGTCCCTCTATCCCTTCATCCCTCCGTCCGCTTTACTGTCTTCCACAAAAACACTTTCAATAAAAACTGTTTCTCTTTTGCGCCATCTGTCCTTTTATTCCTGTCTTCTCTCTCAGTCCACATCTGTTTCTTTTCTTCCTGTTCATTTTCCTTTTATCTTTCCTTAGGCTCTCTGTTCTTTTTATACTTTTGTTTTTCTTTCTGTCTCTCTGTCTTTCTTTTAATCTTTTATGTTTTTTAGTTTGTCTTTCTATCCCTTCAGCTCGCTCTTTTTTAATTGTTAATTTTTCTCTTCCTGCTCTGCATTGTTTTTTCCTATTTTTCCCTCCACTAATTTTCTTTTTATTTCTCTTATTTCCTTTTTTCTCCCCTCTCTTCCGTTTTCTAGTCTAATCTCTCTATTCGCCTATATTTTTCTTTCTCTTTCATCTTCCCTCTTTTTTTTGCCTGCCATCCACTCTTGATTCTTTGACTCTTTTTCTTTCTTTCTTTCTTTCTTTCTTTCTTTCTTTTTTACCACTTTTTTCATCATTTATCTTTGTCTGTCTGTCCCGCCCCTTTCTTTCGTTACCTCGTTTATCTGCCCGCCTCCTTCACTTTTCCTTTTCCTGTAATTTATTTTTGCTTCATGTCTCAGTTTCTCTATTTTTTTATTCTATTTTTTTTCTTTTTTTCTTCTTTAGCCTCCTGAGTTTTTTTTTTTATCCCACATTTTTTATCCCTCCATCTCTCTTTTTGTCTATTCCGGATTCTTTCTCTTTGTTTTTAATGAATATGTGGTCACTTGATAGTTCTGTTTTTTTCCTTTTACTTGTTTTTTTTACTTTCGTTTCTCTTTCATTCCTCTCTTGTTATGTCTTCTTTTTATTCTTCTTGCTTAGCTTTCTCTTGTTCTTTTCTTTCCATCCCTCTAGCTCTTACGCACTTTTTCTCCTCATCTTTTTTTTAGTCTCTATACTTGGTTCTTTTCCAACTCTCTCTTCTCCTCCTTTATCTTGTTTTGAGTTTTTTTTCTTTTGTTTGTGTTATTATTATTATTTTTTTTTTTTTTTTTATTATCCTATGTCATCCCTCTATCCCTTTGTCTGCCTGTCTGTCTCTCACTCTCTCTCTGTTTATGTCTGTTGTCCTTCTGATGCATTAAAAACGACAGATGATCTCCGCTCTAATGGGAAGTTTATTAACTACTCTAAATATTTAATGCAGATTAATGCACTGAAATGAATCCTAAATGTCTGTCTTTCTGTCTGTCTGTCTGTCTGTCTGTCTGTCAGTCGGAGGATGCACATCTCCAGTATGTATGAACACTGTATGCAGATGAAACACCTGTCGCAGGAGTTTGTCTTGCTGCAGGTCACACAGGAGGAGTTTCTCTGCATGAAGGCCCTCCTCCTCTTCAGCATCAGTGAGTGTTTCCACCAATCACAGCAAGGCATAAGCAAACCAAGCGTTGGCTCAGGGACACTGTGACCAGGGGCGATTTTTGGCACCGTAGAAGAACTTCCTATTAGTATTAAACTATTATTAGTCATATTGGCGGCCCCTGACAATAAAGTTCAGTTTGGGGCCCCTAAAGGTTTGGTAGTAATAACATCCGAACGATAATAAAGTAGTTCCTGGAACCTGAAAATCGAACGGGTTTATTGGTAATCGCTGCAGTTTGATTGGTGGAGGGACGTGATGAGAAACCGGCGGATGGTGTTCTGTCCCCGTTAGCGCAGTCACTCCGGGATGGATTTAACATTCGTCCTCGTTTGGCTTCTGTTTCCATTCTTACAGCGGCAGTTTTCCTAATGACATGCAGACGATATGCAGACGATATGCAGATGATATGCGCATACCGTGATGATGTAAGAGAACAGAAGATCTCGCAGTCACTCGTTCGGATTATAGATTAGGCACCAAATCTTTTTGTGATCTTTTTGTTTTGGACATTTATTAAAAAAAAACACTAGATAATTTTAATAATAATTTAAGTTAAATTCAATTAAACGCAACGTTTGATTCCTTTCCACACCAGCTGTTCGGACTGCAGTTCACATGGAATTAAACACATCTGTTTGCAGAGGTTTGAACTTTAAAAACTGTCTCTCTCTTCCTCTCTTTCCTCTATTTCTCACTTACTCACTCTTCCTGTCTCTCTCTCTCTATCTATCTCTCACTCTCTCTCTCTCTCTCTCTCTCTCTCTCTCTCTCTCTCTCTCTCTCTAGTTCCGGTGGAGGGGTTGAAGAGTCAGAAGTACTTTGATGAGTTGAGGTTGTCGTACATAAACGAACTCGATCGGCGGCTGATTAATTACGGCAGAAAAGAGTAACTGTGCACAGCGTTTCTATCAACTGACCAGACTAATGGACTCACTGCAGCCGGTAAACACACACACACACACACACCACCCACACACAACACTGTGTTAAATAAGTACAGTGTTGTTTTACTATGTTTTGCTGTCCCTTCTCCTCCATCTATTCATCTATCTCCCCTTATCTCTTTTCTGTCTTGATCTTTTTCTCTTTTTTCTGTCCCTTGATCTCTCTCTCTCTCTTTTGGTCTCTCTCTCTCTCTCTCTCTCTCTCTTCTATATATATATATTATATATATATATATAGAATATCGATATCTCTCTCTCCTCTGTAGATTGTCCGGAAGCTTCATCAGTTCACCTTGACCTTTTCGTTCAGCTTCGTTCAGGCTCAGTCTTTGCCTACGAAGGTCAGCTTCCCGGACATGATTGCTGAAATCATCTCCGTGCAGGTACCAAAGATCCTCGCCGGTCTGGCCAAACCCATCCTGTTCCACAAGACTCTGAGTCCGTCCCCGGCGACGCCCAGGCTGGCCGCGCCCACACAGCCAGACCTGGCCTAATCTCATCTGATCCAGTCTGAACCGGTTTCTCCAACCTCATGCCTTTTTTTTTGTTAAGTTTCAGCAAGAAGACTTAAACATCCTTATTTTTACTTTCTCTCTCTCTCTCTCTCTCTCTCTCTCTCTCTCTCTCTCTCGCTCTCTCTCTCTCTTTTACTCTCACCCTTTTTGCTGTCTTTTTTTTTTTTTTTTCTGAAAGTGTCTGTAAAATCTGCAGAGGACCATTACATCATTACTCCGGTCTATCTTCTGCTCAAAGATAATTTCAGATCATTTTCTCACGCCGGCGATGTCTCCTCTTGTCTCATTTCTCTTCTCCCCTTTCTCTGTCATCTCTCTTTCTCTCTCTCTCTCTCTTCTCTCTCTCTCTCTCTCTCTCTCTCTCTCTCTCTCTCTCTCTCTCTCTCTCTCTCGCACTTTTTTCTCCGGCATTTATTCCTGAAGAGTCTGAAGAGCTACGCCGTGTTACCTGATGGACAGTTTTATAAAAAAAAAAAGAAGAAGAAAAAGAGGAAGAAAGAGTAAAGAGAGAAAAAGCCTTTTGGCTAATCTGAGCCCTAAAAATGGCACTAAAAAGTGTGCACTAGAGAGTTTCCCTAGGAGAAACACTGCTCTGTTTACTTCACTACAACTCTATGCATTTGGTGAACAAAAAAAAAATAAAATAAAAATACTAATGATTTTTTTAAAAAAAGGTCTAAAACAGAAACTGCCATACGCTCGCACCTTTTAAAAAACCCCTCTGACCGAAGTTCACGCTGCTTTTTAGTTTTCAGTTTACAAAAATCAACCAAATCGACGACAATCGAAATGTGCTCATTCTCCGGGCCTCCAGCTTCCGTCGCCTCTGATGGGAACGTCTACGCAACTGCGAGTTTTACGCAATCTCGCTGAGAAAAACTCAACGTCTGTAGAACCCCGACACGTACCGTATGTAACCTTCCCTTTAGCGCGAATGTACACCATCAGTTACGCTTACACACACCGACGTAGCTAACCGACCGTCACCACCAGCACCTTCAGCACACGAGGAACACGGTGAAGGGTTCACCAGGGTGGGGTTTTCATAACTTGAAAAGTGTTCTCCAGGAACCAGTTCAGGATTCACAAGCGAACCTGTTCTTACTGTGGATTGCATGAACGTTCTTTGGCTGTCCTGCTGGAGAACCAGTTTCACTACAACAGAACTTTTAGCACTAAAGTTTGATAGGTTCTTAATGGTTCTTTGGGTGAATTGTGGATCCTCCGACTGGAAAGCCTTACTGATAGGCAGAGCCGACCCAAGGTATAAGCAAACTAAGTGGCTGCTTAGAACCCCTGTGGCCACCGGGGGGCCCACAAGAGTACAAAAAATGACAGCAGTTTTTATTATATAATGGTTATAATACAAAAACGCAACAAATCAAATACAGCAGTGCCACAACTACATATTGGCGACACAAAGGGGCCCGAAATGAAATTCTGCTTAGGGCCCCTTGAAGGTTTGGGCTGGTCCTGCTGATAGGGATCTAGATAGAACATTGAAGAGGATTCTTTGAGGATGATGTTGAGTAGTAGTGAAGGGTTTATTAGCTTCTAAGAGGAACCCTTTTACAAACCAATTTTGGGTTCTAGACAGAGGGAAATACTGAGAAACTGTGAATGAACTCACTTCCAAAAATTCTTCAATAAAATTCTTTCGCAAGGTTCGGCGGAGGAACTTTAGATCGCGGTTTTGTTAGATTTGTAGCCAAATCCGTCTTGTTGTCGGGTTTTTTGGAGAACCTTCAGTTCAGGAGTGTCCAACCTCGGTCCTAGAGGGTCGGGGTGTCCTGCAGAGTTTAGCTCCAATCCCAATCAAACACACCTGAAGCAACTAATCAAGATCTTGCTAGGTTTACTTGATACTCACAGGAAGGTGTGTTAAAGCGAGTGCAGGATCCTCCAGGATCGAGTTTGGACCCTCCTCCTTCAGGTGGTTCCTGTTGTAAAGGTAGAACTGAAGGGCCGCTGTGGTGTAAAACGTTTCGTCGGTTTACATTGGAGCGAAAGGAAATGTCGTGTACATGTGGGTTCGCTTTAAGGGGCGGAGTCTGTGTAGTGGGTGTGGTTTTTACAGCTCATCATCCCGCCCCCTGCCAAACATTTATGATGATGACTGTGATCAAGCCTTTTTATTTTTATTTTTACTTTGTGTGTGTGTGTGTGTGTGTGTGTGTGTGTGTGTGTTTACTTTAAGTGTTGACTTTAAGGGCGCTGCTTGCCACTTTTAAAAATAACGATAAAACAAAACAAAAAAAAGGACTTTAACACTTCCACCGTCATGTTTTTTATTTTATTCTTAACTTTTTTTTCATTCTCTTCTAAAACATTTGCACTCTTTAGCGCCACAGTGGGGATCATCGCCTCACCAGCAATAACACACACCGCTAGCATTGCTAACACTTTAGCACAGACCTTAAACTCTGCCGCAGTTTTCAGAGACACACACAATTACACAACCCCGCTCGCTAACCGGTAAGGACAGCTAGCTAAAAGCGAATCTGACTAGCGGGCTAACATACGGCATGTGACCCTGTGATCACACTTTAGTCTCTATCTCTCCTCCTGTTCCCTTTTTTAACATCCACCCTTTTCTAATTTTTTCATTTCATCACTTTTTCCTTTCTCTCTTTATCGATCTCGCTCGCCTCCTCTTTTCCTTTTCTTCCTTTTTTCTACTCTTTCTTTTCTTCTTGTTCTTCTCTTTATCTGCCAGTCACCAATTTTTCGCTTCTGTTTCAGTTTCTGTTTTTCTTTATTTTCTATTTCTATCTCTTTCTATCTTTCTTTTTTAACTCTGACATTCTCTCTCTTTCTCTCTCTCTCTCTCTCTCTTTTAACTCTTTGCTTTCACATTTTCTCTTTCTAGTTCTTTTTTTTTTTCTCTCTTCTCTCTCTCTCTCTCTCTTTCTCCATATCTCTATCTCTCTGTCTCTTTCTCTTTTAACTCTTTACTCTCACATTTCTCTCTCTGTCTCTTTCTTTGAGCCACACCCATGTGTCTTTCTCTCCTCTTCAGTCACAGGTTCGGGTTCCGCAGTTAAACCCCGCTGTCTCACCCTGGGTGTCTGTCAGGATGTGGAAAGCTGCGTTTGCGCTAATCGCCGAGCCGAATGCAGATTTTTGTCTGTGACTGAATAATCTCCGCTTCTCTTTGGTATGTAGATTGCTTTTTAAGGAGCGCGAGAGCGTCGTGTCTGTCGTTCTCGTGAGCTCCGGCCGAGCTTCAGGCTCCAGCGAGAGGGTGGGGGTGGGGGTGGGGGTTGGGGGGGGGGGCTTTTTTTCCCTGCAGTTTTTCTCTTTTCTGTGGAAGAAAATGAACCGTGAGGAGAAAACGAGGCTGTCAGATGAGACAGCACGAAAAAATACACTCGCACAGGTGTTTACCACAAAAAGTGCTCATTACAGTCTCAAACTCGGAGCGAGCAAGCGCTCACACACACACACACACACACACACACACGCACACTCTCACGCACGCACTTACAGCCGTGTATCTGAGTCATTAATCAATAAACGCTTGATCAGAAGGAATTAAGAGCTCGCGCACAGCGAGGGGATTTCGCCATTGAACATGATTAGCCTGTCTCACACACACACACACACACACACACACACACACACACACAGACTCGGAACGCCGCCTGAGCGTCCTGGGATCATTAAGTCGCACCTGGCGATGATTTCCGATGGCACACTCGGCGCTCTGGTTTATATTTGATTGAGTTTTGGTGGTTTTTAGATGAATCTATCATCGGTACAGGATTAATGTGCTGCTAGTGGCATGTGTGATTTTTGTTCCCGTGATTTTCTAACGCAACTTTGGAATGCGGTCTTTTCGGAACTTTTTTTGGCTGACGGCTGAATTAACCCTGCTTTTTTTTGGTATTTTTACTATTCGACTCAAAGCCTTAAAGGTGCAGTTTGTAGTTTTTAACTTCGGAACCTTTAATAAACGTTACCTTTTTAAAAAATGAACAAAAACCAACAAAAAAATAAGAATATTTAAAAACGCAATATGCAGATTGAGCGGTGCGTTTATCAGATCTCACTTTAAGAAATGTTTTATTCCGTTTCGTGGTTTCGGAGAATTTTTACGTGACTTTTAGTTATTTAGTTATTTTAGTTATTAGCTCCGCCCACCACAGAACAAAAACTTGCCTGGCTCCTCCCTGTTTTCGTTATTAAAGTTTTTGTAGAATTTTACGTTTTTATTAAAAAAAAAAAAAAGGTTTAACAAGTTTTACTTTGTTTAAGAATATAATTAAAATCAATGTTAATAAATTATAAAGTTATTATAGACTAATTTTAGAAATCTGACAGATATTATTTCTAAATGTACATAAATTTAAATGCAATTTGCATAAAAATAGCAGCCTGGTGGTTTAGTGGTTCGCACTGTTGCCACACAGTTAAAAAGGTCTCGGGTTCGATTCCCCTGCGGGGGTCTTTTTGTATGGAGTTTGTAAGTTCTTCCTGTGGGTTCTTGTGTGTGTTTACTCCGGGTTCTCCGGTTTCCTCCCACAGTCCAAAAACATGTATGTTAAATTGATGTGTGTGTGTCCCTATGATGGACTGGGGACCTGTCCAGGGTGTCCCCCTCCTGTCTTTCCCCCTTTCAGAGACGGCTGTTTTAGACTCCAGCAGATTATTTTCCTAATTAAGGAATAAGCGGCAATAGAAGATGAACGAATAAATGAATGAATTTGCATAAAATTAAAATTCGTTCTAAATGTGAAATTCTACACAGCTACAGAATAAAAGTAGGTGCGTCTCTCAGCTAGTGTGTTTTAGGGCGGGGCCAAGTGTGTAGGGTTTCTAAAGGGGCGGGGACTAAACTGAGCGGAGGGGGCAGAGCTAAGATGCTTTCGTTTTGTTTTTTTTTAATTTAAGGCTACAAACTGTTAAAACTTTGTGTAAAAACTGTCGCACGAAGGTCCAGAGTTTCACCAGGTTCAGTGTCACGTTTTGGTTTTATTTTTGTTTTTATGATTGTTGCGTTGACAAGTGTTCACGTACGTTCGGTTTTTTTGTTTTTTTTAACAGGAAATCAAAACACCAAATGACTTAAAATGACTTTTTGAGTTTGATAATATTTTTTAACGATAAGTTTAAAAATTACAAACTGCTCCTTCAAGATCCGAGCCAGTTCTGAACCCGAAGCTAAAACGCTCACTAAGCTAATCGGCGTAAACACACTGTAGCAAATGTAACTTTCAAAGCTACTGTAGCATCTTTTTTTTTGTCTTCAATCAAGCGCTTATCTAGTGCCTGGCTATTGACGTGCTTACGTAACGCCTGCAGTAAGAAGTGCTTATGTAGTGCCTATGTAGTGTTGACGTAGTGCTTATGTAGTGCCTATGACGTGCTATTGCAGTGAAAACGTTCTGCTTTTGTACTTTTGCTACTCGATTCAATGCCTTAACATAATGTTTGTCTTTACACTAGTTGACTATAAGCTAGCACGCTGGGGGTTAGCGCTGGGGGTTAGCGCTGGGGGTGGGTTAGCGCTGGGGTTTGGTTAGCGCTGGGGGTTAGCGCTGGGGGTAGCGCTGGGGGTTAGCGCTGGGGGTTAGCGCTGGGAGTTAGCAAGTCGCGCCCGTGCGCTTAGCGGAAGGCCCAGAACCAAAGGTTTGTTTTGATAGTTTTCTTCGTGTAGCGTGAACGCTTCGTTAAACACAAGCCAAAGTTCAAATCAGTCAAGAGTTAAAGCAATAAATAAATAAAAAACTGTAATAAAAACAAAAAAACCCCTTTCTGATTGTAGATTAGGTCCCGATTCCAACCTTTCGACTGGACGATTCACCTGTAAGATACTCGAACCGCTCACACCAGGTCCCATCCTCAACTTTAGGGTTTAAGAGTCTTTTTTTTTTCGTCTCATGCTGTCGTTCATGTAACACATGTAACGTTGTTAAACGAATCGAACAATTTTTCCGTTCTTTTTACGAAGAATTGTACGAAATCGCGGTTTTGAAGGTAAACGCCTTTAAAGCCATGTTTGTGTAGGTTTTTCTTGTGTGTTAACATCCTGCTGTTCCTATTGGCTGTTCCGAGTATCCGCACAACTTTTCCTCCGCTTTCTAAAACAATCAAATCAAATCATTTTTAATAATCAAATTGTTGGTTTTGAGGTTTTTTTTCTGTCTTTTGTTTTTTGACTGTCGTTGTCTTTGTTTTGAAACAATTTGTTTTTCGAGTTTTGTTACGTAAAACTTTGTATGTTTATAGCTGTTTTTGCGGCGTGTTTGACTATATGATTCTCATTATTATTGTTATTATTGTTATTATTATTGATATTCGACTCTATGATATCTAATTCCCACCCCGGCGTGTTGGTGAAGACTGACGATTCGTTTCGGTGTGTAAAATGGACACGAGCCTCACAACGCTTAAAGGATTTTTACGTGCAGCTTCCTGTAAATTTGTTTCGTTGATTTGTTTCTTTGCATCCAATGAAATAAAAGTTATTCTCTTTGTGCTTCGGGGTCAGTATATATATATATATGTGTGTTGTGTGTGTGTGTGTGTGGTGTGTGTGTTCTTTTCTAAGAAAAAGACACAGGGGTGTGACCCTGTCAATAAAAAATTAAACAAACAAAGATTGTATTTGTTTGTTTAGTTGCGCGGTTCTGCTCCCACGACCCGGGTTTAATTTCGACGGGGTTCCTTTCGGGTACCTCCCCCCCCCCCCCCCCCTCTCTCTGTTCCTGTCCTATTAATAGAGGCGAAATGGATGAAAATATTACTTAAAAAAATAATAAAAAAATGAGTAACTAAATAATAATGCTAAAATAAATAAGTAAATTATTCTGCAAATAAATAAAAGATGAATAAACAGAAATCTTGTACACAGATTTTAAATGATGCAGTAAAAATGGCAGTAAAATGACAAAAATGACATAAAATGACGTAGTGAAAAGTGCGTAGTGAAAATATGTGTGTGAGGTGATGTTGGTAGTGAAAAGTGCGTAGTGAAAAATGACGTAGTGAAAAGTGCGTAGTGAAAAATGACGTAGTGAAAAGTGCGTAGTGAAAAATGACGTAGTGAAAAATGACGTAGTGAAAAATGACGTAGTGAAAAATGACGTAGTGAAAAAGTGCGTAGTGAAAAATGACGTGTGAAAAATGACGTGTGAAAAGTGAGCGTAGTGAAAGTGACGTAGTGAAAATGACTTGCGTAGTGTCCGAATGTGTTTAAAAATATTGAAAAGAAGGAAACGAGAGAGAGAAAAAAAACTTTATTCCAAAGTCACCAAAATCTAAACAGTCGTTTTACAATAAAATTATTAGGAATTTTTGTTGAGAAATAATAAATTGTAAATTTAGATTAAAAGGAAAGTCGACTATAAAAGCGGCGCAGACGTAAAGCGGAGGGTTGGAGGTGCAGCTTTCATCCTTCATCACTTCATCGACAGGAAACACAGACAGGATTTAATCAGAGTTACAGACAAACGGAGGAAAAGAAAGAAAGAAAAAAAACCTGTAGAAACGATTCGTTTTCCTGAAATTTCGGTCTGCTGAATAAATAAAATTTTCCTTCAGGTCATTCGGGTTTCACATTGAACAGAAGATCAATAAACATTCAGACAAAAAAAAAAAAAAAGGCAGCGACCGTCAGTCAGACTAGACATCCCATAATAGTCAACCCACACCGAATCTAACGGGATCCTAAACTGCGATGTGTGTGTGTGTGTGTGTGTGTGTGTGTGTTACGCACCAACGCTAGCGACGATTCGGACAGGCAGATTTATCAGAAAAAAAATCATAAAATGATGAAAATTGAATAATAACACAAAAAAATGTAGGCTGGTGTAAATTATTAATGTCTATTACACATTTTATTCATATAAAGTTTAATTCTATTTGAGTTTAAGATTATTATGTACAGTATTTTAACACTGTGTTGTGGGACATGAACAAAAAATTGTGATTAGATTTAAAAATACGTCATCATTTTATATAAAATCACATGAAACATTAATTATTGATGTTTGACAGGGTGTGTAAATATATTTCTAAAGCGTCACATGACCAATTTTAACATAAGTCCATATCTAAGCAGCAGAAGCAGAAACAGCCATAGCGGCGTGCTGGGATACGATAGGTTTCTATAGTAACGATGGTTTGTGTACGACTCTTAAAGGAGACTCCAGTGGGAGTAACAGTCGGAGGGAGTTCACGCTGCTGTAGTTTAGTGTTAACGTAAAAAAAAGCGATGGCGTGGAAACACACTAAGAGAAACGTGCGCTAGTGTTAACATTGGAACCGCGCCAACAAACACCGTTGATCGAATAACCACAACGAAAAAAGAAAAAGAATCAAGCGTGACAAAGAAGCGAAAACAAA